>JAEAOA010000068.1:0-41854 GCA_016746295.1 Potamilus streckersoni
AAACACCACCTTGGCTCATTAAGCAACCCCAAAGGAATTTTACGTTACACGATCGGAAAAAATCTGAGACAAACCCTATCCTATTCTTGAATTCTTATCATGATCTACTCAATGAATTTACACATTATGCTAGATTTTATACTGATGGATCAAAGGTTGCTGATAAGGCTGCTGCAGCCTTCGTCAGTGGCAAACACATAACCAAAGAGCGTTTGCCAAATGATGCATCCATATTTACAGCGGAAATCATAGCAATAGACCTTGCTCTGACATTTATCGAAACTAATCATATTCTAAATAGTATTATCTTCTGTGACTCATTATTAGTGCTTCAGGCGCTACACAATATTAAACTAGATAATCCACTATTGGTGAATGTTTTGATAAAAAACTCTGAACTTAGTGCCTCATGCAATATAGTATACTGTTGGCTACCTAGCCATATTGGTATTAGAGGTAACGAAGAAGCAGACCGGGCTGCTAAGATGGCCCTATCTTTAGAACCATCGGATTTTAAATTATCATATTCTGATTTTAAACCTTGTATCAAAAAGTATCTACGTCAAAAGTGGCAGGTATCATGGGATGATGCAATCAATAACAAACTTCATGCCATCAAACCAATCTTGGGAGAATGGACTCCTTCCTACAGAACCATTCGTAGGGAGGAGGTTGTCATTGCAAGAATCAGAATCGGTCATACATACATTACCCAATCACACATACTAAAAGGTGAAGATCCACCAGAGTGCGTTCCTTGCAATGTACCATTTACTGTTGAACACTTTATGACCACGTGTTCCGACCTGCAACCTACGCGTGATAAATACTATAATGTACACGACATGCAGGAACTTTTTGATACTATTCAAATCACTAGTATTTTGGAGTTCCTAAAGGAAGTAAATCTTTATTTTAAACTGTAACTTTTTATGACCTTACCCAAACTAATTTTTAACAAATACCAATACCAACTATTATTTACATCTTTTCATCAAGATACATCATTTACATCTCCCGTTGATCGTGAACCAATATCTTTAACTGTTACCAACATTTACCATTTTATATTTATCTACTATGGATTTTTTACTATATCGCTGGTCGATATTGAACCTTTTTACAAATATGACCTACTGTATGGCGCTAAATAGCCTAAAAGTGCTGGTGCGCCGTTAAAATTTAATTAATCAATCAATCAATCAATTTACACATTATGCTAGATTTTATACTGATGGATCAAAGGTTGCTGATAAGACTGCTGCGGCCTTCGTCGGTGGCAGGCGCATAGCCAAGGAGCGTTTGCCGGATGATGCCTCCATATTTACAGCGGAAATCAGAGCAATAGACCTTGCTCTGACATTTATCGAAACTAATCATATTCTAAATAGTATTATCTTCTGTGACTCATTATCAGTGCTTCAGGCGCTACACAATATCAAACTAGATAATCCACTATTGGTGAATGTTTTGATAAAAAACTCTGAGCTTAGTGCCTCATGCAATATAGTATACTGTTGGCTACCTAGCCATATTGGTATTAGAGGTAACGAAGAAGCAGACCGGGCTGCTAAGATGGCCCTATCTTTAGAACCATCGGATTTTAAATTACCATATTCTGATTTTAAACCTTGTATCAAAAAGTATCTACGTCAAAAGTGGCAGGTATCATGGGATGATGCAATCAATAACAAACTTCATGCCATCAAACCAATCTTGGGAGAATGGACTCCTTCCTACAGAACTATTCGTAGGGAGGAGGTTGTCATTGCAAGAATCAGAATCGGTCATACATACATTACCCACTCACACATACTAAAAGGTGAAGATCCACCAGAGTGCGTTCCTTGCAATGTACCATTTACTGTTGAACACTTTATGACCACGTGTTCCGACCTGCAACCTACGCGTGATAAATACTATAATGTACACGACATGCAGGAACTTTTTGATACTATTCAAATCACTAGTATTTTAGAGTTCCTAAAGGAAGTAAATCTTTATTTTAAACTGTAACTTTTTATGACCTTACCCAAACTAATTTTTAACTAATACCAATACCAACTATTATTTACATCTTTTCATCAAGATACATCATTTACATCTCCCGTTGATCGGGAACCAATATCTTTAACTGTTACCAACATTTACCATTTTATATTTATCTACTATGGATTTTTTACTATATCGCTGGTCAATATTGAACTTTTTTTACAAATATGACCTACTGTATGGCGCTAAATAGCCTAAAAGTGCTGGTGCGCCGTTAAAATTTAATCAATCAATCAATCAATCTAAATAGTATTATCTTCTGTGACTCATTATCAGTGCTTCAGGCGCTAGACAATATCAAACTAGATAATCCACTATTGGTGAATGTTTTGATAAAAAACTCTGAACTTAGTGCCTCATGCAATATAGTATACTGTTGGCTACCTAGCCATATTGGTATTAGAGGTAACGAAGAAGCAGACCGGGCTGCTAAGATGGCCCTATCTTTAGAACCATCGGATTTTAAATTACCATATTCTGATTTTAAACCTTGTATCAAAAAGTATCTACGTCAAAAGTGGCAGGTATCATGGGATGATGCAATCAATAACAAACTTCATGCCATCAAACCAATCTTGGGAGAATGGACTCCTTCCTACAGAACTATTCGTAGGGAGGAGGTTGTCATTGCAAGAATCAGAATCGGTCATACATACATTACCCACTCACACATACTAAAAGGTGAAGATCCACCAGAGTGCGTTCCTTGCAATGTACCATTTACTGTTGAACACTTTATGACCACGTGTTCCGACCTGCAACCTACGCGTGATAAATACTATAATGTACACGACATGCAGGAACTTTTTGATACTATTCAAATCACTAGTATTTTAGAGTTCCTAAAGGAAGTAAATCTTTATTTTAAACTGTAACTTTTTATGACCTTACCCAAACTAATTTTTAACTAATACAAATACCAACTATTATTTACATCTTTTCATCAAGATACATCATTTACATCTCCCGTTGATCGGGAACCAATATCTTTAACTGTTACCAACATTTACCATTTTTTATTTATCTACTATGGATTTTTTACTATATCGCTGGTCAATATTGAAGTTTTTTACAAATATGACCTACTGTATGGCGCTAAATAGCCTAAAAGTGCTGGTGCGCCGTTAAAATTTAATCAATCACTCAATCAACAATATCAAACTAGATAATCCACTATTGGTGAATGTTTTGATAAAAAACTCTGAACTTAGTGCCTCATGCAATATAGTATACTGTTGGCTACCTAGCCATATTGGTATTAGAGGTAACGAAGAAGCAGACCGGGCTGCTAAGATGGCCCTATCTTTAGAACCATCGGATTTTAAATTACCATATTCTGATTTTAAACCTTGTATCAAAAAGTATCTACGTCAAAAGTGGCAGGTATCATGGGATGATGCAATCAATAACAAACTTCATGCCATCAAACCAATCTTGGGAGAATGGACTCCTTCCTACAGAACTATTCGTAGGGAGGAGGTTGTCATTGCAAGAATCAGAATCGGTCATACATACATTACCCACTCACACATACTAAAAGGTGAAGATCCACCAGAGTGCGTTCCTTGCAATGTACCATTTACTGTTGAACACTTTATGACCACGTGTTCCGACCTGCAACCTACGCGTGATAAATACTATAATGTACACGACATGCAGGAACTTTTTGATACTATTCAAATCACTAGTATTTTAGAGTTCCTAAAGGAAGTAAATCTTTATTTTAAACTGTAACTTTTTATGACCTTACCCAAACTAATTTTTAACTAATACCAATACCAACTATTATTTACATCTTTTCATCAAGATACATCATTTACATCTCCTGTTGATCGGGAACCAATATCTTTAACTGTTACCAACATTTACCATTCTATATTTATCTACTATGGATTTTTTACTATATCGCTGGTCAATATTGAAGTTTTTTACAAATATGACCTACTGTATGGCGCTAAATAGCCTTAAAGTGCTGGTGCGCCGTTAAAATTCAATCAATCAATCTTTAAACTCTCGTTCCTCTGTTCAGAAGGTTTGGGATACTGTACGCAAAATAAACGGAAAGAACAAACAAAACCCTCTCCGACAACTGCAACTAAACAATAACAACTTTAATTCAAAACGTGACATTGCAAATACTCTTGCTAACAGTTTCTCCAAAAATTCATCATCATCTAATTATACCGAAGCCTTCCAAAAACTTGAAGCTCAAAAAGAAAAGTCACGTTTAAAATTCACATCCAAGAACTCGGAAAATTATAATCAGTTGTTCTCATTATCAGAGCTTAGGGAGGCTTTAGATAAGGCCCATGATACATCCACTGGGCCTGATGAAATACATTACCAGTTTTTGAAACACCTTCCAGAATCATCATTAAAAACTCTTTTGAAACTCTTCAATGATGTATGGATTATTGGTAATGTACCCAAAAACTGGAAAGAAGCAATTGTAATACCAGTTCCCAAACCCGGTAAAGATAGCGAAGACCCCAACAGCTACCGACCAATTGCACTGACAAGCTGTGTGTGCAAAACAATGGAACGAATGATCAATTCTCGACTACTCTGGTACTTAGAAGCTAACAATTTAATATCTCCTTTCCAAAGTGGCTTTCGATATGGACGGTTGATTGATTGATTGATTGAATTTTAACGGCGCACCAGCACTTTTAGGCTATTTAGCGCCATACAGTAGGTCATATTTGTAAAAAGGTTCAATATCGACCAGCGATATAGTAAAAAATCCATAGTAGATAAATATAAAATGGTAAATGTTGGTAACAGTTAAAGATATTGGTTCACGATCAACGGGAGATGTAAATGATGTATCTTGATGAAAAGATGTAAATAATAATTGGTATTTGTATTAGTTAAAAACTAGTTTAGGTAAGGTCATAAAAAGTTACAGTTTAAAATAAAGATTTACTTCCTTTAGGAATTCTAAAATACTAGTGATTTGAATAGTATCAAAAAGTTCCTGCATGTCGTGTACATTATAGTATTTATCACGCGTAGGTTGCAGGTCGGAACACGTGGTCATAAAGTGTTCAACAGTAAATGGTACATTGCAAGGAACGCACTCTGGTGGATCTTCACCTTTTAGTATGTGTGAGTGGGTAATGTATGTATGACCGATTCTGATTCTTGCAATGACAACCTCCTCCCTACGAATAGTTCTGTAGGAAGGAGTCCATTCTCCCAAGATTGGTTTGATGGTATGAAGTTTGTTATTGATTGCATCATCCCATGATACCTGCCACTTTTGACGTAGATACTTTTTGATACAAGGTTTAAAATCAGAATATGGTAATTTAAAATCCGATGGTTCTAAAGATAGGGCCATCTTAGCAGTTCGGTCTGCTTCTTCGTTCCCTCTAATACCAATATGGACCCCCTGCGGGTCCGGGGTTGTAGAATTGGCCCGCCGTGCCTCGCCACGTGTCGTAAAAGGCGACTAAGTAGAGGCAACCTGTTTGCCGTGGGTTGCGACCCGTAATGGAGGAGGAAAGGATCCTGGTAGTTGCAACACACTACTTTGGCCTCTACTTCTCTTAAGACGGGCGGTTGAGATGGGCCCGGTCTCGACAAATCGGCTGGTCACGCCGAGCCCTAGGAAGTCTTAATTAACTCTCTCACCTCCTTTTACTTTATTCTTGTATCTCGCTTGATACCACCGTTGCCCCTATATTCTATTCCTATATCTTTCCCTTTCTTAAATCTTAGAAGACTTCCTAGAAGGCGGTGGCTTAACGGGTCAATCGGGGGGTAAATTTACTGACCTTCGAAATTGGCAACTTCAGGGTCAACCTAAGGTAATTTTACCAACTGAGTATGGTGTTTGTATATCCCTGGCACTTGAAAAGTGTCCCCTTGTTGGGCTCCTTGGTGGGTGGGGAGCACGGGTGCTGAATCTTTCAAACTGCCATCATGGAGAATTTAAAAAAAAACTCCCAAACGTACCAAAACTGTGTCATCAGAGTCGGATGATGAACCATGTAGTGTGGAATCCTTTCCTCGCTTCATGGTCATCCATTCAAAAGACGAAACTAAACAACTTGCCACATTGTCACCATTTATAGTCGAAAAGACTATACTTGGATTAGTCGGCAAGCCAAAAAGTGTGAAGAAGCTAAGATCAGGTGACCTACTTGTAGAGTGTGAGCGCAAAGCTCAAACTGAAAATATACTGAAAATTAAATCGTTTCACGATATTCCAGTAACCTGCTCCGCCCACTCTACACTTAATACATCAAAAGGCATCATTCGTTGCCGTGACCTTGCTGGAGTCTGCGACAAGGACATCGTCGAGGGCATGAAAACTGAAGGTGTCACTGCAGTCCGTAGAATTCGTATCAAACGAAACAACAATCTGCAGGACACCAACACTATTATAGTCACCTTTAATAAGCCCATATTACCTAAAGTGGTCAAGGTTGGCTTCTTACAAGTTAAGGTTGAGGTATATATACCAAATCCCCTCCGATGTTACAAATGCCAAAAATACGGCCATCATGAAGACAGATGCTCTCGAAGCCAAATCTGTGGCCGGTGTGGCGACTCCTCCCACCGAGAATCAGAGTGCAAGGCCACTCCGCACTGCGTAAACTGCGGCAAAGAACATCATGCTGGTTCCAAGGAATGCGACACTTGGAGACAGGAGAAGGAAATCCAGAGGATTAAATATACTAATAATATTCCCTATCCAGAGGCCAGGAAGCTTGTTCAAGCTAGATCATTCCCCGGCCCATCCTTCTCAACTGTAGTAAAGAGCAGCCAGAAAGCAACGAAAGATGCACAAACTCAAACAAACCCGCCTGAACCCCATGCTGACTCAAACATCCCACACTATAAACCGCAGAAGAACTCTACATCGACGCAAACAACATTCAACATTACCTCACCACCAAAATCACCAAATAGCAAGAAAAGGCTTCAAACAAATAGACATAAAAAAGGGTCTGATGACCCTATAAAAATACACAACAGGTTTGAAGACCTAGAGGACATGGATGCGGAGGAATTTGCTTCATGTCCTCAGGGTAACTCCAGATCCAATAACAAAAGATACACCCCCGTACTTCCTCCAGATAAATAACCAAATTATTTGCCACTCGAAAGGTCTAATATACAGCTGAAATGAAGAACACCATTTTACAATGGAATTGTAGAGGACTTAAAGCCAACTACCATGATATTCTTCTGCTTTTAGATGAACATGATCCTGCAGTACTATGTCTTCAGGAAACATTTTTGAAAACTACAGACAACATCACACTTAAAAAGTACTCCCTGTTTAACCACTACTCTCAGAATGTTGACAGGGCCTCAGGGGGAGTCTCTGTTATTGTGAACAATAGAGCCCCTCATAAGGTCATTCCTCTAAACACAAATTTACAAGCCATTGCTGTAAGCGTCACTCTTCAGCGAGTGATTACATTTTGTTCTATTTACTTACCACCAAACACTAACCTAGTCCCAAACGAATTAGATACCCTTGTGCAACAACTTCCTGCACCATTTGTTTTACTCGGGCGATTTTAATGCCCATAATATTCTATGGGGATCAAATCATATAAGTGATAGAGGTCACAAAATTGAAGACTTTATTTCTAGACACGATCTGTGTCTCTATAATACCAAAATACCTACATACCTACACCCAGGCACGGGTACATACACATGCATTGATTTGACAATTTGTTCTCCCTCGCTGCTTTTGGACTATGAATGGAAGGTCGCTGATGATCTCCACAGTAGCGATCACTTCCCAATCTCACTTGTAAATCTTAACTCTACAATTGATGAAGTAATTCCACAATGGAATTTAAAGAAGGCCGACTGGGTCAAGTTCGAAATACTCTGCAAAACTAGGCTGAATGAGGACACAGTTTTCAATGTTAGCGATCCCATTCAGCTTTTTACATCTATTCTAATAGCAATTGCAGAAGACTCTATTCCCAAGTCCTCTACCAACTGTAATAGAATCTTAAAACCTTGGGTCACTAAGGAATGTACGGAAGCCATTAGACTACGTCGAAAAGCATTAAACAAATTTAATAATCATCCGACGCCCGAAAACTTAGCTGTATATCGCATTGCCAGAGCCAAAGCTCGTCGCACAATCAGGGAAAGTAAACGAGCATCATGGAAGAAATATGTTTCTTCTTTAAACTCTCGTTCCTCTGTTCAGAAGGTTTGGGATACTGTACGCAAAATAAACGGAAAGAACAAACAAAACCCTCTCCGACAACTGCAACTAAACAATAACAACTTTAATTCAAAACGTGACATTGCAAATACTCTTGCTAACAGTTTCTCCAAAAATTCATCATCATCTAATTATACCGAAGCCTTCCAAAAACTTAAAGCTCAAAAAGAAAAGTCACGTTTAAAATTCACATCTAAGAACTCGGAAAATTATAATCAGTTGTTCTCATTATCAGAGCTTAGGGAGGCTTTAGATAAGGCCCATGATACATCCACTGGGCCTGATGAAATACATTACCAGTTTTTGAAACACCTTCCAGAACCATCATTAAAAACTCTTTTAAAACTCTTCAATGATGTATGGATTATTGGTAATGTACCCAAAAACTGGAAAGAAGCAACTGTAATACCAGTTCCCAAACCCGGTAAAGATAGCGAAGACCCCAACAGCTACCGACCAATTGCACTGACAAGCTGTGTGTGCAAAACAATGGAACGAATGATCAATACTCGACTACTCTGGTACTTAGAAGCTAACAATTTAATATCTCCTTTCCAAAGTGGCTTTCGATATGGACGGAGTACTAATGATCATCTAGTTAGACTAGAAACATTCATTCGTGATACCTTTATCAAAAAAGAACATTTAGTAGCGGTATTTTTTGATTTAGAAAAGGCCTATGACACAACATGGAAGTACGGGATACTAAAAGACCTGCACGATCTGGGTCTCAAAGGCCGTCTGCCCTCATTTATCTCTAATTTTCTCTCTGACAGGGAATTCAAAGTTCGAGTGGGCTCTACCCTCTCCGATACACACCAGCAAGAGATGGGTGTGCCCCAGGGCAGTATTTTATCTGTGACGCTTTTTAACATCAAAATCAATAGTATCACCAAATGCTTAGCTCCCGGTGTTGACTGCTCATTATATGTTGACGATTTTTTAATTTGTTATCGCTCAAAACACATGCATACAATTGAGAGGCAACTACAGCAAAATATCAATAAGATTCAAAGTTGGGCCAGTAATAACGGTTTCAAATTTTCAAAATCAAAAACAGTATGCATGCATTTTTGTCAGTTGCGAAGACATCATGATAACCCTAAACTCACGCTGGATGGAACACTTATTCCAGTTGTTGAGGAAACAAAATTCTTGGGTGTTCTTTTTGACAAAAAGCTGACATTCATACCACACATTAAGAATTTGAAAGCTAAATGCTTAAAAGCCTTAAATTTGATTAAAGTAATTGCTCACACTGATTGGGGTGCTGATAAAAAAGTCCTCCTTAATTTGTATAGAACATTTATCCGTTCCATCTTAGACTATGGATGCATTGTTTATGGTTCAGCTAGGAAGTCTTATTTGAAAATGCTTGACCCAATTCATCATCAGGGAATAAGACTTGCTCTAGGAGCATTTAAGACATCTCCGTGTGAAAGCCTTCTCGCGGAAGCGAATGAACCACCTTTATCGCATCGCAGAGAAATGCTTTCTGCACATTATGCTCTTAAATTACGATCCAACCCTCTGAACCCAGCTTTTTCGGCCGTTTTTCATCCAAATTACAAAGCTTTATACGTAAATAAACCAAATGCTATACCTTCATTTGGTATTAGAATATCATCCTGCTTTGACCAAATCAAATGTAATCTATCTTTAATCCAGAAAACTTTTGTCTCGAAAACACCACCTTGGCTCATTAAGCAACCCCAAGTGAATTTTACGTTACACGATCGGAAAAAATCTGAGACAAACCCTATTCTATTCTTGAATTCTTATCATGATCTACTCAATGAATTTACACATTATGCTAGATTTTATACTGATGGATCAAAGGTTGCTGATAAGGCTGCTGCAGCCTTCGTCAGTGGCAAACACATAACCAAAGAGCGTTTGCCAAATGATGCATCCATATTTACAGCGGAAATCAGAGCAATAGACCTTGCTCTGACATTTATCGAAACTAATCATATTCTAAATAGTATTATCTTCTGTGACTCATTATCAGTGCTTCAGGCGCTACACAATATCAAACTAGATAATCCACTATTGGTGAATGTTTTGATAAAAAACTCTGAACTTAGTGCCTCATGCAATATAGTATACTGTTGGCTACCTAGCCATATTGGTATTAGAGGTAACGAAGAAGCAGACCGGGCTGCTAAGATGGCCCTATCTTTAGAACCATCGGATTTTAAATTACCATATTCTGATTTTAAACCTTGTATCAAAAAGTATCTACGTCAAAAGTGGCAGGTATCATGGGATGATGCAATCAATAACAAACTTCATGCCATCAAACCAATCTTGGGAGAATGGACTCCTTCCTACAGAACTATTCGTAGGGAGGAGGTTGTCATTGCAAGAATCAGAATCGGTCATACATACATTACCCACTCACACATACTAAAAGGTGAAGATCCACCAGAGTGCGTTCCTTGCAATGTACCATTTACTGTTGAACACTTTATGACCACGTGTTCCGACCTGCAACCTACGCGTGATAAATACTATAATGTACACGACATGCAGGAACTTTTTGATACTATTCAAATCACTAGTATTTTAGAGTTCCTAAAGGAAGTAAATCTTTATTTTAAACTGTAACTTTTTATGACCTTACCCAAACTAATTTTTAACTAATACCAATACCAACTATTATTTACATCTTTTCATTAAGATACATCATTTACATCTCCCGTTGATCGTGAACCAATATCTTTAACTGTTACCAACATTTACCATTTTATATTTATCTACTATGGATTTTTTACTATATCGCTGGTCGATATTGAACCTTTTTACAAATATGACCTACTGTATGGCGCTAGATAGCCTAAAAGTGCTGGTGCGCCGTTAAAATTTAATCAATCAATCAATCATTTTAACATCAAAATCAATAGTATCACCAAATGCTTAGCTCCCGGTGTTGACTGCTCATTATATGTTGACGATTTTTTAATTTGTTATCGCTCAAAACACATGCATACAATTGAGAGGCAACTACAGCAAAATATCAATAAGATTCAAAGTTGGGCCAGTAATAACGGTTTCAAATTTTCAAAATCAAAAACAGTATGCATGCATTTTTGTCAGTTGCGAAGACATCATGATAACCCTAAACTCACGCTGGATGGAACACTTATTCCAGTTGTTGAGGAAACAAAATTCTTGGGTGTTCTTTTTGACAAGAAGCTGACATTCATACCACACATTAAGAATTTGAAAGCTAAATGCTTAAAAGCCTTAAAATTGATTAAAGTAATTGCTCACACTGATTTGGGTGCTGATAAAAAAGTCCTCCTTAATTTGTATAGAACATTTATCCGTTCCATCTTAGACTATGGATGCATTGTTTATGGTTCAGCTAGGAAGTCTTATTTGAAAATGCTTGACCCAATTCATAATCAGGGAATAAGACTTGCTCTAGGAGCATTTAAGACATCTCCGTGTGAAAGCCTTCTCGCGGAAGCGAATGAACCACCTTTATCGCATCGCAGAGAAATGCTTTCTGCACATTATGCTCTTAAATTACGATCCAACCCTCTGAACCCAGCTTTTTCGGCCGTTTTTCATCCAAATTACAAAGCTTTATACGTAAATAAACCAAATGCTATACCTTCATTTGGTATTAGAATATCATCCTGCTTTGACCAAATCAAATGTAATCTATCTTTAATCCAGAAAACTTTTGTCTCGAAAACACCACCTTGGCTCATTAAGCAACCCCAAGTGAATTTTACGTTACACGATCGGAAAAAATCTGAGAAAACCCTATCCTATTCTTGAATTCTTATCATGATCTACTCAATGAATTTACACATTATGCTAGATTTTATACTGATGGATCAAAGGTTGCTGATAAGGCTGCTGCAGCCTTCGTCAGTGGCAAACACATAACCCAAGAGCGTTTGCCAAATGATGCATCCATATTTACAGCGGAAATCAGAGCAATAGACCTTGCTCTGACATTTATCGAAACTAATCATATTCTAAATAGTATTATCTTCTGTGACTCATTATCAGTGCTTCAGGCGCTACACAATATCAAACTAGATAATCCACTATTGGTGAATGTTTTGATAAAAAACTCTGAACTTAGTGCCTCATGCAATATAGTATACTGTTGGCTACCTAGCCATATTGGTATTAGAGGTAACGAAGAAGCAGACCGGGCTGCTAAGATGGCCCTATCTTTAGAACCATCGGATTTTAAATTACCATATTCTGATTTTAAACCTTGTATCAAAAAGTATCTACGTCAAAAGTGGCAGGTATCATGGGATGATGCAATCAATAACAAACTTCATGCCATCAAACCAATCTTGGGAGAATGGACTCCTTCCTACAGAACTATTCGTAGGGAGGAGGTTGTCATTGCAAGAATCAGAATCGGTCATACATACATTACCCACTCACACATACTAAAAGGTGAAGATCCACCTGAGTGCGTTCCTTGCAATGTACCATTTACTGTTGAACACTTTATGACCACGTGTTCCGACCTGCAACCTACGCGTGATAAATACTATAATGTACACGACATGCAGGAACTTTTTGATACTATTCAAATCACTAGTATTTTAGAGTACCTAAAGGAAGTAAACCTTTTTTTTAAACTGTAACTTTTTATGACCTTACCCAAACTAATTTTTAACTAATACCAATACCAACTATTATTTACATCTTTTCATCAAGATACATCATTTACATCTCCCGTTGATCGTGAACCAATATCTTTAACTGTTACCAACATTTACCATTTTATATTTATCTACTATGGATTTTTTACTATATCGCTGGTCGATATTGAACCTTTTTACAAATATGACCTACTGTATGGCGCTAAATAGCCTAAAAGTGCTGTTAAAATTCAATCAATCAATCAATCAATTCAGGTCAAACTAGACATAAGAATCTTTTGAGTGAAAATCCTATTGCAATGTGACCATTTATTCACAAGGTGCAGCAATACCAACATTTTTAAATAGCTGTCATATCCTATTAATATTAGACTGATATTATTTTCATTTAGAACCAATCTGACATCATACCAAACAGTTTATGGAAAGCCCATGTGTCAATATTACTTTAGATTTATTGGTAGTGGTAATAGCTATATTTTTTTACTAGGCTCCTATGGCAACCAAATAGGATGTTCATGAGGCTTCACTTTCATTTAGGACCACCTAGATCTCGAGATGATTGGATTGGTAAAGTTTGGTGGCCATTTTCCCCATGAAAGTTGAATGCAGTATAAAAGAACATTGCTTAAGCTCTTCTGGTCTATAACAAATAAAGTTAACACTGCTTTTGGAACATATATTTTATTGGTCATTGGAATGTTAGTACAACATGCAGAATATTCCATCCAATTCACTATAAAAGCACACACTATGTTAGCTGTATACAGAGTAATATGTGTCATTTTCTTCAAAGATAACCTAATGCAATCTGATGAATATCAAGCAAGTCAGATACATTTTTCGACATTTTCCAACAAATGACAATTTATATAAAAAAATAATGCATATACAAAATATCTATATATTTTTTTGTCCATGTTATTAATTCATATAGAAATAACACACAGAAGTGTGTTTATGATCTTGGTTATCATGTATGATCTCCGTCAGAAATAGTGTTACATTAAAGTCCATTGATCTTTAATATTTTTCAATTTCAATTTACTTACTTTAACTCTGTCCTGGGGATATAACTATCTCAAAACTTGGAGAATGTTAGATTGTTCAGTATTATGGTTTTCTAGTTAATATATATATATATATATATATATATATATATATATATATATATATATATATATATATATATATATATATATATATATATATATATATATATATATATATATATATATATATATACATATATATACAACTTTCCAAAAATACAAGATTCCAATGTGTCGGGGTGATGCAGGTAAAATGGAAGCCTTCTACAAGTACAAATATTGCTGTCCAAACATGAAGTTCTCTACCAGAATCTACCTCACTTGTTCTCCACAATTGTATGACTTGCTAAGGTCATTAGGTTACTTATTTCTCTTTATGTTGGGTAATTATTAAATGTTCCCTCACTGGACAGCCTGTCAAACAACTAATGGCCTATATCAATGTTGTTTGCAGCATCAAAACTGTAATTAAGGTAGATATTTCAGTTGCATGGGAAAAATATTACTGAAATGAGATTAAAGGAGTGAGATGGCACATAATAAATACACAATATAACTAAGACCAGATTAAAGATGGCACATAATAAATATATAATGTAACTATAAATACTTACACAATTGAATTCTTTAAGTTGCTCATTACACAAATTCTACAATTGAACTTATTATTTTATTTTGTAGTTAATTTAATTTAATGATAAACTTATGCATATGCCTACTAACAGATTAAATATTGACTTTTTCTTTCATTGCACAAATCTTTTCTTTGTGATAAAAAGTGCCCCTTTCTTGAAGAAATGTGTACTTTTTGTTGGATTTTTCCTGTTATCCTTCCCCTTAATAATAAGTTACTGGCTGAAAATGATTAGAACATTGTTTAATATACCTAGTCATAACTTGAGTAAAATTTTAAGCAAATGATAGAATTACAGAAAAAAATAAACGATGAAACTGTACTATATACTCAAAGAGAAATGTGTCCCATGAGAAATAAAGAATATTCTGAATGAAAAAGAAAATACTATTTGCGATTTGACACATTCTACTCATTCAATATATTATTTACAATACTTACATTTGTATTATATGGTATCTATACATTCTAAATTAAACTGATTACATTGATTAAATCAAGTCTTCAAAATAAATACAGAAACATTCTCTATTATTGCCCACAATATTATCTCATTTATATTGATTCATCTTTTCAAACTGCGGACAGGTTCTAGGGTACTGATATATTCAATACATTATAAGCAAAAAATTTTTATGTTACATTTAGTTTTCCATGGTCATGATGAATTAGGGGGAAAAAAACACCACTGCAAAGATTTAGTACCCATCAAGCATACAAGAATAATAATATTTATCTACAAAAGTAATAACCACTAAAGAGTTCTTCACTTTGCAAAAGTATATGGAAGTTCAAATATCTGTTTGGTTTACAAAATTATGTTTACATTGTAAAATAAAAACTGGAAAATGGATACATAAAACTAAATAAAGATATGTAATGGGTTATTAACAGTCTTTTCTCACAAATACAATATTTAAGTGGCCCTGAGATGACTTGCAGGGGTGACATCGACATATGAAGCCAAATACATAGGCAGATGGTCAAGCAATCTGATGGTTTCTGAATTACATATTTGTTTAGTAATTGCAGCCATAGTGTAAAGGCCATATACCAGGATACCTTGAAAAGAATATATTTAAAGATTTTACTATTTTCAGTAGCACTGGCCTCATTGAACATTATTTGTGCAGACCTGCCAGTATACTTTATATCTAATTCTGTTTAGTAGTTGTTTAATAATTAGTTTTGCTTATTTTTACCAATGTAGCCATATTTAATGACAGAAAGGCATCATTTGTACAAACTTAGAAGGCTATATTGTACTAATCACAATATAATAGAAACAGCAGTTACGTACAGGAAATCTACATGTCCTCAGACATAAAAATAGATGTTCTCTACCACACATAAACTTCCAGTTGGAAGGATCACAATTAGGCTTTGCTATGTCTATCTAAATGAAAGGACTGTTGATGCAGTTGTTAATCAACATCCGGTATTTACTTGTTATGTCATTCAATTAGGCCTAAGAAACTGCAGTTAAGCTTATAGTTAGTTATTCATAGTCTTACAACTTTATTTGATGGTTTAGATACTCATATTTTTTCACGGCGTAATAAAATCAAATGCAGAATTTCTAGAACTCATACAAGTGTACAAGGTATTGGTGGTCATACAAGTTGGAAAACAAACCTCAGGATCTAAAAGGAAAATTGGCTGTATTATACAAAACAAGGAAAAAATGACTGCACAACTAAAGCCTCTTTTTTCTCTTTCAAATTTTTCTGTGTATGCAAAATAATACAATATTTCTGCTTTTATTATCATACCTTTTATCCATGGAAAAATTTTTAAAAGAAGGAACCAAATAGTCAACAATAGAATTGTGTCATTTGGAATTGTGATGTGTAAATTCCTTTTATATACTTAATTTGCAATACACAACATCTTTCTCAAACATAGACCCTATTACATCTAATGTGTTCCCCTGCAAGTCTGGGGTTGTAGAATTAGCCTGACATGCCTTGTTACATGTGCTAAGAGTCAACTAAGTATAGGCAACCTGTTTGCCGTGGGTTGGATCCCTTGTCAAAAGAGAAAAGGATCCTGGTAGTTAGCAGAGGCTTTCCAATGCTACACAAGGCTTATCCAGAGCTTATTCTCAAAGATAAACCCTATTACAGCTGATGTGTGATGTTTTTCATTCTATGTACAGTATTTACAAGTGGTGAAACAAATTTATTATATAATTTATAATACCTATAATATCATATTTGTGTCCTTTGTATATCAATTGTTTTGTTTTTTTTGTGACCAAAATGATTGAAATTACAGTTTAAAACTCTTAAAAACCAAAATGAATATAACCCATTGATTTATGTGCATTATAATACAAACAGTTTTCAGTTCAAAGAGACTCAGCTAAGATTTTTATTGTAAAGATATCATGCCATAAATCACTTCCAATATGATAACTAAAATTATATTCGATCAGATTAGTATTCACACCGTAAAATAACTAAAATGACTAGGGTATGCTAGTATATCAGAACATTAATCTTACACATACAGGCATTTTTTTGCACAATAATATTATATTTATAAAACAGAACCACTAACAAAAAACCTCAGGCTCATATCAAGAGTTTCATATATGTGCTTGAAGATAATACAAAATCATTCTGATTTAATTTAAGTAGTTCTTTTTATAACCATTTTTATTTTTTGCAGGGTATTATATATTATTAGTAGTAGTATTTTTTTAATTAAGGTTATATAAAGGAATCTACTGCTTCTTTCTTGTTTATTGTTTTCCAAAAGGAGGAGAAACAATGTTGATGGGAAATGTCAACAAAACTTACAGGCTCAAAAAAAATATATTTTTCAGCTGATTTTAATACTTGGTTATCAAAATGGCAACCTTGCACATGGTTATGCGATTCAATCAACTAGGTAACATTACAATAGGATTTCAGGTAGTAATACAAACTTCTAAAATGAATACAGCTTTTCTATACTAGTTCTAAACCAAACACTCCATTAGAATACTCTGTAACAATTTGTATTTTGTAGAACATTTAAAAATGAATGTTTGTACAGAGAAACATGCATTTGTTCATAAACTAACTTCATAGAAAGCATAAATATCAAACTAAAGTACACAAGTCTAGCATAAGTTCAGTGTTATTCAATCTTGTAATAATACTTGAATGCATCCTCCTTCGCAAATTGTTCCATAACGCTGTATGTATGATCCAGTAGCAAAGGAAATCGATTAATAAAATAATCCATGACTTTATCTCTAGGTTTCCCAAGGGCTGTCCGTACATCTTCAGGCAACTCATAGTAATGACAGAACTGAAAGTGTGACATATCTGGTTGAATCATTAGTCTGAGGTAAAGGTATACAACAGCATAATCATATGGTATATAAAGTTTGCTTCAGATTTGTCACTAGTACAATATGTTATTAGAAATATGTTGAAAACAACTATTTATATACTTAAGCAATAAATGTAGAAAATTAATTGTCAATTATTTTCCATACTTTTCATATTTTTTCATTCCTATATTTTCACATAAGAAGCATATCATTCTATTTTCACATGAGAAAACATAATTTTTGCAATGGTATGCAATATATGAATGTGTGTGCCTATAAAAGTTATATTTGCAGCTAGAAAAATAAGCATTCTGGGAGCCAGAATAAATACATGGAAACAGGATTATGTTATATTCGAAAGACTCTAAAGGTCTTAAACTTAGAAACAGAGTGAAAGCCAACAAGTTTTGTTATATTCAACAAATAATTTACCTCCCAAGAATACAAAGTGAACATTTAAAAAGAACTTAGAGTATTATAAATTAAACACCAATGAGTACTAAAAGTTATATCACAAGATCAAATGTATAGTGTTTCAAATGAATTCCATTGGTATTCCAAATAAATTCTAATATCAAAAGTGCTGATATGCTGTAGTTCTGTTCTAATGTGCCAATGACTTAGTACATGGTGATGTCTTAACACAATAATATAATCTTAAAGGTTCTTGAATGAATTCATAATAATTCCAAAATAATGATTTAGTCCAAGAAGTAATAATGAGCAAGTTTCCAATTCCAGTTAATAATTTGAATAAATAAATCCACCCAAATAAAAAATTGAACAACATGAAAACTGATTCCACTTTAAAGTATATACAATGCCATCCCTAATCCATTCCATTTGATATTAAATTAATCCTGATTGTATTTTTCAAATCCTTTGCGTAAACAAAATGCACAGCTAAAAATTGTGTGCATCAATTTTCTCCAGTGTGTGTGCCTGACCTGTAAAGGGAAACATTGGGTACTTTCCAGAGTTACCCGTGTTCTTCCTCCACCATTAATACTGGCAGCCATGTATAGCTGAAGAATGATGTTAAACCCTACAACAACATAATCTCCACCACCTGTTTGGTTGTTGTTGGGCTTAACGACATTCCATTTTTCAGCACATGATAGGCTATTCATGGCGGCCAGTATTAATGGTGGAGGAAGAAACTGGGAAAGAACAACCAATTGTCCTCAAGGAAACGTTTTATCTAGTGAGACAAACTTTTTCAGATGGCCACCCCTCAGGCAGCAGGTGGTGGGGTTAATATGTCAATATTTGCCAATAGGAGGCTTGAAGGCTGTTAAACTTGGTTTGTTGCCTCCATGGTAATTCTTTGTCATGGTCTGATTAAGCCAGTAGTTCCCAAACTTCTCCAGGCCACTGCCCCTTGGTTACCCTCAGTGCCCCATACCTTACCTGTAAAAAGTATTATTCACCATTAATGCCCCTCTCAGTAATCTCACTGTCCCCCACAGGGCCATACCACCCACTTTGTGAACCAATGGATTAGAATGTTGACTTCTCCTATTGAGCATGATTCTATACAGCCTTCTGCCTCACATCACTCTAATGGATTCTTCCGAAATGGAGTGGGTTGCGCAGCAAGTTGAAGGGCAATTCCTGAGCTGCCTGCCTCCAAACTTCTTCAGTCTTCCTTCCAAAGAGTAAAGGTGATCCAAATAGGGGCATCTATAAAGCCAGACTATGGTGTGGATGTGTGGAGTAAATGCCAATTCCATTGATGCTTTTAGAGCAGGGGTTGGTATGAGGATCGCTTACCTCCAGACCTGGGAAGCTTTTAACCTGTTTTTAGCTGCACTTGGACCTCCCATCACATAACTCACACCATGTGCAAGTATGTTCCAAAGGAATCATGCACATTACTGGAAGAAGAGAAAGAAGAGGCATGCAATGTAGGCATGTGTCAAATCTCATCTAGTCCAAAAAAGCAGAAGCAGTCAATGTGTTGGCCATGGAGTAATGTGCTGTTCTACTAGTGACCTGAGCAATTTAGGCTGTTGCTCCCAGGCATGATCACTGTCCAATTTTTCTACCAGTCAGAAAATTGCCAATAACATTAAATCAAGCATAGAGCAAGTGGCAACTACATTCCTAATTAGTTTGGAATAGCAATAAGGACATTTTGTCCATTTTATAGAATATTGGCAGGGAAACATGTACTGTCTTCATTTTCTTGTCTAGTGCTTGGATGTTTGTACAGAAGGCATCTGAATGTGACTTGTATCAATGATATGAAAATATTTCTGTTACTTGGCTTTCTGTAAATAAAGCCGTAGCATTACATGGATCATAAATATGACCCAATAAATCGTCATTAATTTCAGAGGCCAAGAACAATCTATAAAACTCTTTGATGGCAGCTTGGAAAACCGAATTCCATCCTTTCCATGGTAGCATCAGGTTATGGTTTGCTTGGGGTAAGCTCATTATAATCACTGTAGTGTGAGTATTGGTCAGGGTCATAGATTCTGTCTTGAGGGAATGCAGTAAACATTAGGACAGCCTGGTCCATCACTTGCATGAATGGTCGGCAGATTTGCCAAGCAAAAGTGGATGCAGATTGTATAAAATCAAGTCCTGTATTAACAAGTACCGGCATAACCCAGGGCTTGGCTGGACAGAGATTATTCAGTGAAATCCAATTCATAAAAAGGATATATCACTGAAAGTGCATCAAGATGGATGAATCTATCAGTATAATAAAGACAGTCAGACCATTCTATCAAATAATTTCCCAAGCTGGAACAGATGAATGGTGGGGATGGCTGGACTGAATAGACATATCCAGTGTTGGATTCAATGGATCCTATAAAATCTCTCTGTCCTGATTTACAGGCTTTAAGGCCATGCTTAAACATGCAGAGGGGGATTATGCCTATTGGGCTGCCTAAAATTGGGGGAATAAACCCCCAAACATCTGAAAATCCCATCAGACTGGGCTGGGAAAAAGAGGCAAAATTTGGCCCACAGTTAGTAAGTGTATTATCATCTTCAGCACCTGACAATACATCTGTTGAAAAAAATGGTTGTAAACCCTCAAATATTTCTGTTGATGTTACTGAGTTGGCTGAAGCCAAAATGTAGGTGGGGGGACACCAGCAGCATCCCCCACAAGGCTCACAGGAGATGTAGATTTTATGTAGATGTTTAAAACATCATCCTCCTTGAGAAATTCTGTTCAAGTATCCTTTCATTTGCTTTTTGCACCACCATCAAGAGATGTTCTTGGACCATGCTCCATCTATGTAATTGGGGAACACATTTGAAGTAGAGAAGCTATAGTGGATACTAATGCTTAAAATACAGCAGTTCTCCAATGTACTTAGATTCATTCTACACTGCCAACCTACCTTTATAATACATATGGCAGCTTATGAGGAAGAAAAGTTGTAAAATTATACTGTTTTCAAGTTATACAAGATAATCACTGATTTGATAAGTGTCCTTTCTTGAGAGGGACTTTTAAATACTATTCCAATTGGTCAGAGTGCTAAAATGACAGATAAAGGGTAGGCAGACAAAGCCATTTACAATGAAGTCTTTGTAAACTCACCACATTCCTTATAAATCGCAAAAGATCTTTAACTGCTGAGCCATTATATTTTCCTCGCTGCTTTTTCCCTTGCATAACTGAAAATATAACAAATACAAAATGAGTAGTCTATTCTAGTGTTTCTGGACAGAGTAGCATTAAACTATTGATCTTCAAGCAATATGAAATAGTCATAATGTGATACAATACAGCTGTAACCATCTTTCAGCATGATATTCCACTACAATTGAGACCTCACATAATAAGTATGCAGTGTATTCATGTAATTCCTATACTCATTAACATGTACGGTACAGTTAATCCACTGAGAGTAATCCATCACAGTATACATTATGAGGCAATTATCATCAAATGTTTTCCATTGAATAAAGGTATGCATTCCTGATTCCATCTCCCTTGGTCACACAGGTTATATATACAGTAGAATGGAAAATCCATGATGACTTGAGTCAACTGTAAATACTTATTCAATGTTAGCATGGCATAAAATGATGGGTTAGAGTGATTTCCCTTGGCCCACTTATGCATCAAAAGGGTTTAGTATTAAATATGATGTATCTCCTCATCAATTCACATGGTTCTAGGCATGATAGATTGCAATAAAACCATGCTGGACAAGAGACCTATTTATGTAATGATTGTATAGTACCCATACATGCCATCATCTGAGAGGTATAATCAAAAAAAAAGCATAATTTAGGTATAAATTTGGGTTAAACACAGAATATTTGTCGAAGCCAGTAAATGTGATACGCAAGTGGCAGTGACATTTTTGTGTAGCTGTGGTACTAAGTTATATGTATACAGTATTTTGTTTTTTTTTTAATGACTGGCATTTAAACAAGTTTAAAATAAAAATTTAACCAAAGTCAATGAAGCATTAGTGACCTACTTTTGTGATGAGACTGTATCAAGATGTGTCTCAATGCATGCTGGTGATATAACATGAAATATACAGGTTGCACTAAACCTTATGTGGCATGAGCTAAATGTAAAAAAATCAACATAAGCCATTGGTGCTTATAAATGACAGTGACGTTCTTTTATTGTAAGAGTGTGGTGTTAACCAAAAATAATCATCTAAATTGATGAACCTATCATTAACTGTGGTTGAGAAATAAGCTAAAACAAGATGTATCCCAAGTTAATGAAAAATGAAAGGGTTGCATCACAGTAACCTACTTTTGGGATAAGAGTTTATCAGTCACTATGCTTTGGGACTGCAGGCATATAGACAGGATGCAAAATAATATGTGGCACAAACAAAGTACAGAAAATAAATCTAATTTAATCAAATGTGCAATATAGGTCACATATTCCATCTTTTTTATAGGATCTGTTACTAGTAAAATGTGGTAAAAAGACATAATTTAAGCATAAAAAAGTATGATCTATACATTAAATGCCAGAATTACAGCACATATGAAAAATATACAAGATCCACATGGATTAACGTCAGAATACAAAAAATAAAATATAATTAAAAACTATTTATATTCAGCATTTACTTTAACAAGTCTACATTTGTAACTTTTGCTGAATGATCATGAACTGGAATTCCTAATGAGTGTGCTTATAGTACTGTGGTGCATTACTCTCATATTCTTCTTTTAAAGTTTGTGAAGCGGTGCTATCTTTTTTTTTGTTGATTGGAAATTTTTTGAAGTTAGAAAAATCCATCTGCTCTAGCATTTTTCAATTATACAACATCCACAATCTGCACCTTAGAGCATTTCACATAACATTTGGTTCCATTTTGTTTAAAAGAATAGTATAAAAAACAGCATAATCAATATACAGGCAAGAGTAAATTGGTGAAACAATACTTAAGGATTCCAATAAAAGTGCAATAGTTGGCAAGTTTATATCCCATCACCAAGTTTAATTATTGCAGGTCAAACTAGTGAAAAAAATGATACATTTTTCAGAGGTAGTCAAGGACTTTTTGAAGATAACAACATAGCTTGAGAAATAAATTCATTTTATTTTCTTGAAAGTAATTACTATAAAAAATAAAATCATTGATTTATACGATTGCTAAGATTTCAATATTCTGGTGCAATTTATGGTCACTTCACTTATGAGGTGTCTCTTCAAACTCGTCTAGCAAGTTTGTCACATAAAATATGAGTGACATAATGAAAACAGCAACTTTTTCTCATGAAAAGTCTTTTCATTCAATAAGTGCACAGTGCATACTGTAACATGAAGTTAGAAGTCATTTCACTCAGTTCACTGTAATTTTGTAAGTAAGGACATCCAAAATCACTTTTGGTGACCAAGTATCATTTTCATCACCAAGCTGCAGTTGAAAAAGGTAATTTGTAAATTAGAAAAATTCAGTATCACACACTAGACAATACTGGCATAGATCACATATATACAAGTTATATTCATTAAAAAGTTATATAATATCATGAAAAATATGTTCACAGCCCATGGAAATCCAATAATATCAAGTGAATATACAGGGTATGTCACCTTTAGCTAAGACTTATGATGCAGAAATGGAAGTCATATCAGTTTAATTAGAAAACTGAATAATATGATATGTCCATATAAACTTCCATTATCTGTACAAATTCCTGCAGAATTATTTACAATGTTACATTGTTCACATTTCCTCTCACTATTTACCTATATAAATTGTTAGTTATGATGTATACAGTAATATATGTGCTAGTTTTTTTTTAGATTACTTGTACAAGAAAGAAGTTTACTCAAGTATATGGGTAGATATATACATAATGTTTAAAACAAACTTATGTATCAATGATATTTAACACATACACTAATTCGAACTGAATTAAATTTAGGCAACATTTATTACAACAAAATGGTGATATACCTGTTTAAAAATCATATACATAAGTCCATAAATCATATACATAAGTCCATAAATCATATACATAAGTCCATAAATCATATACATAAGTCCATAAATCATATACATAAGTCCATAAATCATATACATAAGTCCATAAATCATATACATAAGTCCACAGACTTTACGTAAAGAATGTCATGATTGAATTGTCAGATCAAAATTTACCAGTTAACCAGATATAATCAACAAAGATCATTTGTTTACCTTGGTATACTTTCTTGTCGATGTGCCAAGTCCAATTAGTCTTTACAATTCTGGCGCTATTAGATTCAAGATCACGAACCATTCCCGTTGTCCACTCGCTTACATCCTTAAGAAACATTGACAAGAGCACTAATGAAATGTACATGGTGACTACCTGATTCATTCTTAAGAATTTTCTAAAAAATATAAAAATATAATCTTTCTGTTGCTTAAAATTAATTTTGTTATGTTTTAAATCTCTTACAAATGAAAATTCCCCACCCAAAGCTATTCCATAAGTAAAACATATGAATTTTTCGCAGACACAACAAAAGGACTTGGTGATAAATTTAAGACATTATATTGTAAAAATTTACATCGATTTGCAAAAGATTTCATGTAGATAAATGGAACACCATACTGATAGTGTTTTTGATATAACTGAAAAAATATTATCAGCTACATACAAATAGGTACTTTACATTTGTAGCCCTTAAATAATAACTGCTTATTTACTAACTATTCTTGTTCACTTTTTGTTCAATCCACTTCCTAATATCTTTCAATAAACAGCCAATTTATGATAGAAAAGGTAAAATGCTGTTCTGGACTGAGTTATTTTTTTTGTCTGTTGGTTGAAAAATGGATTTTACAATTTCAGAATAAATAAGCTAATGTTAAATTGAACTTTTTACCTGTCAATGGTTCTTTCTATGTACATGTACAGAATCAATGTACCAGTAAGATATTAAATTTTATTCACATTAGCTGATAGAGCAGGGTGTCTTGCAAACAGTAATATATTAAATTTTATTCACATTAGTTGATAGAGCTAGGTGTCTTGCAAACAGTAATATATTAAATTTTATTCACATTAGCTGATAGAGCTAGGTGTCTTGCAAACAGTCATGCTCACTACAGCTAGTTATGTTGGTCCTTAAACAAAGGAACTTGTTTTCAGAAACAAAAATCATGAACCATGTCTTCAAAATGCTTACAATTCATGCAAAATCCATGCATGAACTAAAAAGACAAGGACGATAAGGCTTTCAAAACTGGACCAGGTGAGACAAAACCGAATAAGATGCATGCCAAGTCCTGTTTTAAAAATATGTTCACATTTAATTGCATAATAATACATCAAATGGTTCTTGAACTATGCTGGTGACAAGCAACATTCATTGCAAATTATGAAGTTGATTGACTAGGTACATCAAGGCATAAGAGTTGGTGTTTTTAAATCATATTTCATGAGTATAATTTGAACATATCTTGATCTATGCTAACTGCAAACAAAATACATTAGGTTCCATATACAGGCAATGCATGATATAATACAACTTGTCAGATGACAAACAAAATTGTTTACTTTAAACTCCCCCAACATGATCGTGTTTATTAATTCATGATTTCCAGTAAATGTTTTCAAATAAAGAAGCCTTAATTTACACCATATATAAAATGTAAAACATGCTTATTTCAGTACATGTTTTGTAATAGTGTAGAAGTGTAATTCATTTTTTAAAGCAAAATGTTGAGATGCAGCTGAAATGTAGTGAAGGATTAAAAATAATCCAAACAAAGCCCAGTAATTCTAAGTTTCAGAACTCCTGGTCAACAGAATTTTACTCTGTAAAATGCATTAACATCCAAGAACATTTTATTCTTTGCAAAACACCAAACTGACAAGGGCAATGCGCTTCTACCTTCAAGAAATCCACCATTTGACATTGTAACTGATGTGACTGTTGCATATTTAACTCTACCTCACAGCAATGAAGATGCAGAAAGATCATTGCTAAGAAAAGCTCAGCAAGACCTTTGGGAACAACAATACCATCCAGTCATATAAGCAAAAAAATGAACACTAATGACACCTATGTCATGTTCAAATCCATTATTGAAAGCGGCAAAATCTGCTTCTAGTTAAGACCACATTCTTCTATTGAATGAAGTAAGACAAACTACATATAGCTCATTTTTTTTTTATGTGTGTGTGTGTGGTTATAATATACGAAAATATCAATTCTGTCAACTATTTTGTAGTCTAGAGAATGCTATAAAGATGAGAGTTTGTTTTATTTCATGAAATTATGAATTGCCAGTAATTTGCTATAGGCTTATGTAATATTTTCATTTGTATGACAAATATTTTTGTGTCATGCACACAGCTCCAGAAAACAAACCACATCTGTTGTATCATAAAATTCCCGAAAACTGTCCAGAAAATTAGCAGGTATGTCAAGGATAAATCATTTGCCTGACAAGGGACATAACTCAGTTGATTCTGGAATAAGCCATACTTAACCCATACAAGGGACAGAGAATGCATCAAAATATACTACATGGTTTCATCAGTTGCAAGTAGTATCCTATTTGAAGATATTAAGTTAATTGTCATGGGTTAAAACTGTATACAAAATTGGATTTAAGAAGACAAAACTAATTAAACACACATTTATGTTTATGATGCAATGTACATGCCAGACTGCATCAGAATATTTTGTATGGTTCCTTCATTATGCCAGTTGCAAATCTAAAGTTTGAATTGGAGATTTTAAATTCACTGAAAAAGGCTACACCTCCATAAAACCTAGGCCTGAAAGATGAAACATTTAAAAGGAACATTTACGGGCAATTGGCAAATCACTTTTCAAATGACACCAAAGTATTTGCACAGGTTGCAGAACTATGGTGTGGAAAGATTTGTAAATGAACTGAACAGGTGGAAAAATTGATGGATGGAGACAGACAGACATAAATATGATTTAGTCACTTCAATCTTAGCAAGGAACCCTACTTAAGATACCAAAGTGTGTCATAAACTACCATTATAGAATTCTGCATTAAAGTACAATCAAGAACAATGAAACAACAGTCCCTCACAAAAACTGTTGTCCTACTGGCCAAAAAGAAATTCCAGAACTCCAAGATAAGTCCATTTCTTTTACTTAACTGCAGAGTATAAAACCAGCTGGTGGTCATACCAGACGTAAGACTGGCACTGTTTTCATTCAGGTACAGCTAGACTGCATAAGAAGAGTTTTGTTGAAAAACCATGCTGATATAAAACCCATAATGGAGGAGTAGTGATAATATTTTCAAGATTGCTGTGGGACAATCATACTAAATGTAAAGATATTTCCAAAGATTGTTAAGAAATCCCCATGTCAATACAATCATCCATTCAGAAGTATTCATAATATTTTGAAGAAGGTCATTATGGTGGCCATAATTCCAAATCAGACTGGGACCATTTTCATTAACATCCAAATCAGACTGGGATGATTTTCATTAATATCCAAATCAGACTGGGATCATTTTCATTAACATCCAAATCAGACTGGGACCAATTGTTCATTAACATCCAAAGCAGACTGGGATGATTTTCATTAACATCCAAATCAGACTGGGACGATTTTCATTAAAATCCATATCAGACTGGGATCATTTTCATTAAAATCTAAATCAGACTGGGATCATTTTCATTAAAATCCAAATCAAACTGGGATGATTTTCATTAAAATCCAAATCAGACTGTGATCATTTTCATTAAAATCCAAATTAGACTGGGATCACTTTTATTAAAATCCAAATCAGACTGGGATCATTTTCATTAAAAACCAAACCAAAACCCATAATAAGTGTCCTGGTAAATATATGACATTTCATTTGGAACAAGTGGTGGTATCAGATATTAGGTCAGTACCTATTTTATGTAGAAACAACCAGAAATCATAATTAGTCTTTTAGTACAATCCCTGTTGATATGACATTCTTTCCAGGGAAAGGAATGATAAAAAGATTTTAATGTTGGAGGTCAGTTTGATGATATTTTAATTTAAAACACAATTACATAAAAAAAAACCTGTCAGTAGGAGCATCAATAACAAGATTTTTAAAATGACTGCTATGGCAACCATACTGGATTCTAGATTGCCACAATTTTTATTTTGGAACAATTACACATTGAAAGAATTGTATCAGTGAAAGCCCCGTGACCATCCAGTTAGGAAGAGTAGTCATAAGATTTTCAAGGTGATACCATATTGGCCGCATTGAATTGGCACCATTTTAATTTAAGACTGACTAGGCATTAGAAGAAGGCTTTTGATGAAAATACTTCTGTATGACAAGAACATCAAAATACCATCAAAGTACATATATTGTATGTCACGTGGCCATCATTCTCATTTTGAACAACGTAATCATAAGAATCCGATAATCGAGAGCCATGTGAATGTGACTATGTATAGACAAAAAGGCTATAAAAATCAAAATGGTTCTGATGGCAGCCTAGTCTGAATGTCTAAAAGGTCACCATTTTCATTCAAGACCATCAAATCCTCCAGGTGAATGTGTGCTTCGAGTTTGGTGTTTATCCTAGCAGTAGTTTAGGAATTATAGTGACAATAAAGTTATGCTAATGATTGCCAGCAAGATGCTCTCACACATATGCTCTAGTGCTACAAGTAATAGAAATGATCTGAATCTCATTTTACCTGGATAAACCTAAGTTTCTTTTTATTGCTCCACTTTGACAATGACTGTGCAGATTTTTTACTAGTTCTTGTCCCACCAGATACTTCTGCCATGCATCCATCTAAAAGCAAAAGTATTAGAAACTGGTATCATGTACATGTACAAGTATACAGATTAGAAGACATAAGTACTAGACATTAAAAAAATATTTCTACTGGTTGTTTTTATATATCACTGTTTCAAATAATCAAATGCTATTTAAACCTGTTAAAATGTGTTTTTAGATCACATTCTTGTATTCAGCAATATATGCTTACCTGACTAATGTAACTTAATCTGTACAAATATAAGTTATAAACTATTCATGTATTTATGTAAAAACATCGTAATTTATCATTTTGATTTTCTATAACTTTAAATTTCTTTACTCAAAATTTTGTTTAAAAACCTAGAAATTATCATCCAGAAATGAATGCCAAGGCAAAATCTAAATATAGCAACAGTATCATTAACATTTAAGCTCAAAATAAAGTGAAATACATGGAATAAGTTCCACTGAATGTCCTTACTGGAACTTAAGTTATCATTCATAAATTGATATGAATGCCCTCTTACCTTCCCACCTCAAAAGATAATGGCAAACAATGATGTTTGTTCTTCTGCAGAGACAGATGAATGATTCAAAACAATAATACAAATCAACTTTTTATTTAATTTTTAAAGTCAAATTGATTTCTGTAATTATGAAGTCAATTATGACCTTTATAGTTTACTGTCTTATACACATGAATGCAAGCCAAAAGTGTCCAAAGTGCCACAGCATAGACATTTCTAAGGAAGAAACAGTTGTTAGTATCTGCATGTTTGTCTTGAAACTTCCAAAACTTACACTCCATAATTAAAACATTTGGAATGATAATTGGTACTAGAGTACTATTCACCTTTTCATTTCTTGATGCAGACAATTCCATTATGTCAAGTGCTTGTGGCATAAAATTACACCTTATTGTTTTCTCTAAAGCAACCCAGGCCATTTCAAATGACAAGACAGTCACATGATCCAAATTGATTCAAAGGCTTCAAATGTTGAAAACAAAATTAAACTGGACAAGAAATGTCAATAACTCAAATTGAAAAATAAGTTTCAACTCTTTTCATACAAATGGTCTAACTTGTACACCATAGTTTTATATTCTGCAGAACACAAGCATGTGTAGCCCTATACATGTCAACTCTCTCATATTACTCTCTACTTATTTTACTATTCATGATTAGTGACAACTGTAACATTAAACAGAAATGATGGAACAAATGTCTTATTATGAACAAAATTTCTCATATATTTTACTTAATCTAGTGGAATGCATCCTGTATCTTAAACAGTTCTTATAGTTGCAAGCAAACTAAAAATAAGTAAACTTTCAATGAAATATAATGCGTTATTTAACATAGTTTTAATCTTTATCTAGGTATTACAAAAGGAATTACTGATGATACAATATGTGTATAAAGTTCCAAAGATAACCAAGCTGACAGCAAAAATGTTGACATTTTCTTCACTACTGACTGCATCGATCATAATTGTACTTTCCATACGGAAACTTTGAAAGTCGTTGGGTTACAAGTATGTTAATAAAATACAATATCAAGGTGCATATCTCATCTCCAATAGATTTTTTTCCACACAACAACTGTATCTGCAAATTCCATTTTACTTTTTAAAAGAAACTCATGTAGCATTTCATCTATGACAACCTATGCATGTTAATTCTCTGTATCATGTTAAAGCCTCTTCACACTACCTTCGGCCCATAACAATTGTAATTAACCACATCAAATGAAGAAATACTTGTAAGGAGGAGAATAAACTAAGGCTTGCAATGTCACGAACAATTAGTATTTTAAACAATAAATGCATATTGCCGAGTGATTACATTTATTGGTAAACTTATTCCATGCATTAACCTAATCATATTAAGAATCATAAGACTTTTTTTAAAATCCCATTTCAATGCTGATGTGCATCTCTTGGTTTTTTTAACTATGTGTAATAGCATAAAAAGCTTATTGTTACATACTGTCAAAGCGAAGTCAATGATTACATAGGTCACCTCTTTGAAATTTCTGGCATTCTCCATTATAAACATTCCTTATAATGCTGAAAATAAATGTAAACTAAAGTGATCTTGACAACAAAATGATGGCTCTTTTATTAACTAAAACATTTTTCTTTTTGCTTTTTCATCTTAACATTTCAAATCTTAAAATTTAGTCAGCACCTATCTAGACAGTATTGTGCTGACATACCATTAAATGTTACACGTAAATATATACAAACTGACAGATAAGTAGAAGATAAAATAATCTTCTTTTCAATGATATCAATGAAGACATATTGTAACAAATTAGTACAAACATTGACTAATTTTGCAACTTTTAAAGGAAGCTTTGTTATTAAAACTATGCTTCAGAAACTATTATCACTACCCATGCCAAGAAGCTCCATTTAGCTGGTTATGGTTGCATGCTGAGTAACCTTCCTGTCACAGTCAGTACTAAACAGTCAATGAATCAGTGATTACCTTCTTTTGCCCACTACAGATGTGAGGACATGAAATGCATGCAGCATGCATTCCACTCATCATCACTGAATCATATATACAAAACAGATTAGTTCTTTGCACCAATCCTCAAAATACTGGAAGATAGGGACCCCTAAAAATCTCAAACAGTTGGATCATGACACATGATGTAAATGAGACTAAAATCATCAACAGTGTAAAACATTTAAACAACATGATGACTGCAAGTGTAAAAACATCCACAAATATGGCAGCCACGAGACATAAGATTCACTCCTTTTCATTTAGGACTGACTAGATACTGTAAGTTAAGTGAAAACCAAATACTATCCATGCCACAGTTTTAGTGATAACAGGATGTTCAGGATGGCCAATGTGGTAGTTATGTCTGAGTGGCAGCATTTTCACTGAGCTAAAACTAGATCACAGTTATATGTGTGAAAAGCTTCACTGCAAACCTCGTTGTAATTTAGGAAGAGAAGGAATGACAATCTTATGCTAACAGATGGACCAAACCCCTATGCTCTTTAAGTCTTTGGTCAGTCCAACTAAAAAGCTATTTAGGAAAATGAAAATTTTGTTTCTTGTATTAAGCATCTGTACAATGTATGTATTCTGACTCATAATATTTAGTATATATATTTTGCCCCTGCGTCATTCATTACGTGCAAATATTTTTTGTTATGGCCCTATATTCTGATACCACAATGTAAGTCTGTACCTTGCATGGCAATTTAATATCATGGTCTCTTATCATCAGCCATCATGTAATGGTTAAATTCCTTATTTGCATTATGTCAAGATGTGCTATCTATTATGAGTTTGTCTGAAATTATCAACTGAAAATCTAGTCTAATAAATGTTAAAATGTTTTAAAAAAAATTACACCAAAATTTGCATTTATTTGGATGCACCCAGCGTGTGTGGAATTGGCAATCTTCTCTTAAGAAGGAACATTTCCTACCACAGGAGTATTGGGTCTGGTTGGCAAGCATGCACTATCCTCCAATGGGCATGAGGCGAGTTTACTACACAAAATATAGTCTTCATGCACACAATTGTAATTATTCATTATTGTAATTATTCATTATTGTAATTATTCATTATTGTAATTATTCATTATTGCAATTTTTCATTATTATGATAATGACATTTGCATTCAGATTGACAACAGGCAGCTAGTGTCATGTGTGACAATAGGTTTCTCATTTGTTTTGATGTACAAGTTGCTACACATTGGAGACCTTCCTTGTTTATGGGTTAAAACAGTTTGTTTCCTGTATATATATAATACCTTGATAAGTGGCTTGAGCATTGCTTGTGGAGGTTTCTTGTAGCACTTTAATATTCCTAGCCATTGGCAATGCAGCAGTTAGGACCTCCACAGCTGTGACTCTGGTGTCTAATGGTTCAGTATTGGATATGCACACTGTAAATGCTCTGTCCTTAGTGGAACCATTTGATGCTGGCACCTCAGTTTTATTGATGGTTTCATGCTGCATTTTCAAAATAACAAAAGCTAATGAGAATAATTTTAAAATTCTGGGAGAAATAAAACATGATTTCACCAATTAAATTCAGTAAGCAGGGTTTTTGTGACAATTCCCAAGTCACCATTACCATCCCTTCAAGAGCAGGATTGATAACAGTATTTCCAAGATGGCCAATCAGCACCATTTTTATACAGGACCTGCAAGATTGTCATAAAAAGTCTTCAAATGCAACATCCATATTTATACAACATTCTAATCAGGAAAAGTAAATGTAACAATATTTCAAGAAGGCTATTATGGTGGCCATGTTGGAGATCGAATTAGGACATTCTGACATAATTGACATTTCGGACATCCTTGACATTTTAGACATCCTTGACATTTTTAATATAATTGACATTTCAGACATAATTGACATTTCAAATATAATTGACATTTTGGACATAATTGTTATTTCGGACATAATTGTTATTTTGGACATAAATGACATTTTGGACATAATTGATATTTCTGGCATAATTGACATTTAGGGCTTAATTGACATTTCAGACATAGCTGAAATTTCGGACATGAGTGACATTTCGGGCATTAGTGACATTTCGAACATAAGTGACATTTTGGACATCACAGACATTCAGGACATCACTGACATTCAGAACTGACATTTAGGACATCAATGACATTTAGGACATCACTGACATTCAGAACATCAATGACATTAAAATCATCACTGACATTCAGGAAAACATTGAAAATTCATAACATCACTGACATTCAGGACTGACATTTAGGACATAAATGACATTTAGGACTGACATTTAGGACATCACTGACATACAGGACTGATATTTAGGACATCAATGACATTCAGGACAGACATTTAGGACATCAATGACATTGAAGACCAACTGCACAACCTATTAAGTCCTTTAATAAAATACCACAATGAACAGCTCAAAATTACAAAATTTTTATATAAAGATTGTTGAGAGAGCTATGTTGGCTATGAAATTTTAAATTAGATTAGCACTATTTTCATTTTGGGCCAACTACACCTCATAAGTCTTGAATGAAAAACTCCATGTTGATTTGATTTTTCACTCAAGAAGTAGCAAGCACAAGTTTTTTAAGACAAACACAATGAACATATTTCAATATCCAATCAATGGGAGCAAATATGTTAGAACACAAAGCTTAACAACACCATGCAGGCAATTTAGGTTATATTTTGAATCAAATGAAACTAGATTTGCCAGTAAACAAGCACTTACAGCATACTCCTGCTTTAAAGTTGGTTGGTTGATTGTTGTGGGGCTTAAAGCCATTTTCCAGCACACGATAGGCTATACATGGCGGCTAGTATTAATGGTGGAGAAAAAAACCTGGAAATCCAAGGAAATAACCACCGACCCATAAGAAGCAAATGGCAAGCTTTCTCACATATCCACATTCGCCGAATCTTAGACTTGAACCCACGAAGACAGAGGTGAGATAGCAGTGATCCGTAATGGAGAGCGCTTTAGACCACTCGGCCACCCTGGGCGTTAAAGTTATCATCTGACAAAATTGATCTTATACATAATACAAACTTCTGCATTAATAAAATGCATATAAACTTATAAACTTTACATAAGATATTAACCAAACAAGAGTACAACTGATAGATGGACACAGTTTTTAATTAAACTCTAGAATTATTAAACTTAAATAGCTCAATACTAAATGATAAAAACAACTGAAATATACAAATTAAATTTCATGAAAATATCTCAAATCCTTTAGGAGATATTAATGGAGAGGAAAGTGACAACTGTTAATAAAAATGGGAATAACTCTTCAACTGCTGATCAAATAGATTCTATGTTCTTAGTTAGATCAAAAGAATGGAAATAAATAATTGTTGATGGAAAGACATATGGACACCAGACAACAAAAACACAGTGAACTTGAGGAAAGAGGATATGCCATGCCCAGCTTTTTTAAATTTAAATGGGCCTATGAATATCACTATAACATTTAGTTCCAAAATTTAAATATCTGGCCAGTTTTGCCATTGCCATGCAATTGGTTTACCTCAGTCTTTATCATTAAGATTCAATCTCAATGCATGCACAATCACCACAGAGAATGCCTACCACAGAGAGAGTGAGTTCATAAGAAAAAGAGGAAAATGAGAGAATATGTTTGTTAAGTGCAATTTATTTTAAATTTATTCTTGTGATCAAAATGCTTTTTTAAATTCCTATTTGATACTCATATCCTTGCACTGTCTTCAAGACCCGTTGTCTTGGTAAACTAAAACAGTTTCTGTTGGGTATGTGTTGTTTAAAGCATACGAAAATGGAAAACCACAGCGTTTTTGTCCATATCCTCTTACTTATATATAAAGACATTATTGATGTGAAATAGTCCTCGATTTATTCTTTTTCCATTTATACTAATTATCTGTTCATAGTACATTTAACTCTAATTTATTCTGAATGCACAATATATAGATGGACATATTTCTTTCTCAATGTCAGTACAATGATTTGCATTTATAATGAAATTAACATATCTGACAATTCAAGAATGATGTATATTATATCATACAGAGAGAAAAAAATTGCACTTGAATTTTAATGGTTTTAATTGTTATAAAATTAATTTTCCAGTTATATACAGAGCAGACTATAAGATCATTTATTATTATTCTTATTGTTTATTTTTATTATTTTCATTGCAAATGTCAAACTTCGAATTATATAAACATTATTGGAGTTTGAAGAGTAAAATGACCATTTGTATTTGTTTTAGATTCTCTCAAAATGAACCAACCAAGGAAACCAAGACAGATGAGATGGCAACAGATCCAAAACTATAACCTATTATGAAAAAGAATCCTACATTTTGTTGAAATAGTGTACAGTTTAAGAAATAAATGTTGAGTTGAAGTTATTTTTTTGGTATTCGTTACTATATGAGATCCATTCACACATGAAGTGCCCTGATCTTGAAACATTGTCCAACCGTGCTCAAAGTGCATTGGTCAACACCAGTCATTTGAAATCCTAACTGAAACACTGTAAACAGGACAATACCTTATAGCCAAGTGGATTAAAACTAAATTTTATTAAACAATGACCTTTTACCCTTTACTACTGAACATAAAATGATTTGTACAATAATGTATTTTTTACAATTGTAACCTTGACAGTCTAGCTACTTACAACAAAATCAAATTCTTATTTTATTTGAGTGACATATATCAACATTTGAATATGATATATTCACTGGACATAAGGCAAACCATCTGTAATATTTAACCAAGGTATGTGGTACAGACCTTAAGTAAATCTGTGCAAACCATTTTATCTTTCTTAAGTCTCTGTGACCTTAACCATTGACCTTTTGACCCCAAATCAGTAAACTTTTCTGTCTTAAAAGTATGCTAGCCACAAAATTAAAATCAGTTTGACTTGGGTCTTTGACCCTCTGATCCCAAAGCCATTAAGCCTCTCTAATTCCAAATGCAAACCATTGACAATGTTTGGTAAAGGTATCTGGTGCAAAGGTCAATTTGTGTGGATACAGTCTTCCTGCATTCCATACTTGTTACCTTCACCTTGACCGTTCTGAGTCCAAAATTCACAGGCATCTGTCATGCACAAAGTGCAATCAATTTAAAATGTCCAGCAAAGGTAGACTGTGGAAAATTCAAATTACTGTGTATAAGCTAAATATGTTACAAATGGACAGACATGCATTATATCTTATGTCAGCTGTACAAAATTTCGTAAGTTAGTTGAATTACAGATACTTATGCTTATAAATAACTATTTGGGTAAATTCTGGAACACTGAAGCTAATCATAAGATTTGACTTGTGAAACAGATTCAAGATAAATGGTAATGAGGCATCAGACATGCATTGTTACAAGTTACAATAAAATAATGACCCTCCACGTTTTATAAAGCATCCCCCTCCCACAAGGCATACTAAGATGACGAAATGTGTGGTTAGTACTGGATATCTGTTTTCAGAGTTTTGACCAAAATAAGAAGATTTTAGTTATTAAGGGATGAGCAAGTATTACACAGAATAATTGATGTGAGCATGTAAACTTTTCATATAAAATTCATAAAGTAGTAATAAACTATCTTTATATGCCATAATATGAATTAATTTATTTTGTGAGTGTAAATTTTTGGGGGTTTTGTTTTAAACAGACAAACTTTATCCGACTTAATGAAGATGTCCTAATGTTCATACAGAATTGTCATTGTCTATTTAGTTTTTAAATTCATGATTTGTGTCAACCAGGAAATCCATTAAAACTGACAAAAATAATTAATTCACAATATAATGACAGCCTGTAAAAGTTACAAGTATTTTATAAAAGAGTAAGAAAATCTGTCTTTAAGGCAAAAGACATGCCACTGCCATCTCATCTCTCTTCACATGGGTTTGATTCTTCGGATCAGCCAATGTGAATATGTAGGAAAACCTGTCAGTAGCTTCCTGTGGGTACGTGGTTCTTAATAGGGATTTCCTGTGCTCTTCCTCTACCACCATGTATAGCCTCTCTTGTGCTGAGAAATGGCATTAAACCCAAACAATAATGTAATTAATAATTTATAATATATGCTCTTTTGCATAACAATGAAATCCTCAAGCAAATTTCATTATATCTGAGCAGAGATTTTTTTTCACAGTGGAAGCTTTTTGTTCAAGCCATTTAAAGCTTGACAGGTTCAAAGTAATATTACAGGTGCTTACCATCTGTCCTGTAGATGAATCACCTGTCAGTTCAACCACTCCTGCTGTCTGGCTTTCAGATGGGTTACTGTAAAACAAGACATACTGCAGCAGTCTATCAATCTAAAAGAATTCACAAATAAATATCAATCAACAAAATAGCAAAGTTTAACTAATGTGCATGTAAAGCTTATAGTTTGGTCAACCTCCCTGGTCTCAACAGCTACTTAATACAAGACTATGGGGCCTAAGTCAGCTGAAAAGCTTATATTTGGTCTCAACAAGTACTTAATTAGAGACTAAGGGGCTTAAGTCTTCTGTAAAGGTTTTGCTTGGGAGTTATGCATCTCCAAAAAGAGTTTATATTTAAACAAAAGGTATTTCCTTTATTTTCACCACTGGTAATCTTTGTTCTAAATAGAAATATGCATATCGTAGTGAAGGTTTCTACTTTTTTTTTAATTCATGACCTTAATGATGGGGGATAATTTGGGTTTGCTGATACATATACCTTAATCATAGATGATTGCGTGTTCTGAAAAGATGTTTTTGCTTCCTTAAATTTAGAGGTAAATATGAAAAGAGCTCATAACCTTGTGAGGGCTGTTCCAGTAAAACATACCTGGGACCAAGGCAAGGCAATTTTAATTTGTGGTACTCACCCATAGATGCAATTTAGAATTTTCATATAATTTTAATATGAACTCTGTGAAGTCAAAGTACCTTGAAAACTTACTTTCCTGGGTTCCATGTATGTTTAAATAGAACAACCCTACTCTTTTTTACTTTTGAATTTTTTAAATTCTCATTTTCCAAAAATATTAATCCATACAGCAATAATTTGTTTATGTCGTACAGGAATCCCGTCTCACTTTAGGAATAACTAAACTGGAATCAAGATGCTTATGAAAAGCTATTTTGTCTACTCTATGAGCAGAACATGGAATTTAAAAAATATTGCTCACATTTTTAAAGCAGAATTTTCATTTTCAAGTTGGCTTAGCAGGATAATTTGACTTAGAAATACTCCCTGTCCTTGGAAAATATGTCTTAGCATTTTCATACAACAAGGAGTGTCAGTAATCTGACAATATTGTGTATTAAATCGCTGCTTTTTGTATGTGAATGTGGATACATTTACAATGTTATTTCTGGTTCAGAACAGAGCAGGATTCTTTATCTTAAAAAGGATGAACATTTGGAGAAAAAAAAAGGAAACTCAACTTTTTTGTCCTATTAGTAAAATACTGATGCAATGATTTCACTGCAAGATATCTTCTCATCCTTGAGTAAGACTCAAGTGTTAATTAAGAAAATTCAAATCTTCTCCATAATGAACTCAAGAAAATTCAAATCTTCTCCATAATGAACTCTGTCGAGGAAATCAAACTTTTGATGCACCAAATACATCACCGACAGACTTGCTATTCATGATTACATCTGCAACTGAGCATGATGAACAACTGATTACTTTTACATATTTTAACTGTATAACTTATTTTTTGAGCTTGCTTTTAATTAGTTGCAACAATACAAAAGAAAACAAATCTACAAGTTGAGATCAAAACACAGTAAGCACTTTATTAGAATCTCAAGGAAACACAGAATGGTATCACTGTGATAGTTGTTTTACAAGCACATATCACATTTACCATTATAACACTGAAACTGAATTAAAAGAAAAAATTAAAACACAACTTCTATTCAACAAATATTATACAATTATTTTAGTAAGGCAATGCCACCAGCAGGTACTACCAACATTTATCAGATTAATATTTAGTTGTATATTCTTATTTTCATGAGATAACCTTTTTAAAGCAAATATACCGAACAATGTGAGTTATTAATGATATGGTGTCATTTCCAATGATAAAACAAGTGATATTTCAAGCTTTAATTTACTAACTCACATTCACCAAAACAGGGGACTATTGTGTTTACTTTTTAAATCAAAATACGGAATCCAAACCTCCTCAATTAATAAGTGAGTTTAAAAGTTATCTGGAAGTGTTAAAACAAAGGAGTGGTGTGCAATGTTGGACAACAGAAAACATAATACATACACTTCTTCAAAATGGAAAGTTTCATCACACCAGCATCTGAAGATTTTTTCAGATTTATTTGGCCAACTAAGCTGAAATGACAAAAGGAATATAATTGTTTCGTAAAAGATGTTTGCCAAAACTGTACTACATATGGAAGTTACTTTTGAAAACTGACATTTTTCCTTGTCGTGCATCTGATTTTGGCATTTTCTAATTCTGCTATTATATGGCAAAAAATATTTGATTCTGATTTAATTAACTACAGTACCTGTTCGAATTGACACCATTATTTTACATTCAGGGCCAACAAAATATCAAAGGTCTTATTGAAAACTACATTATATGACCATCTGTTCAGGTGGAGCATTTTCAAAATGATATTCAAGTTGATCATGGCTGCTCTTTCTGTTTTGAATTAAATTAGAGATCTTACAAATTCTTTTAATGGAAACTACATGTTAATCCAATCCAGAGCAGCAACAAGACTTCTAAACAGCTGTGATTTAAACATCATAGGAAGTCTTTAGGTGAAACCCTATAGAGATACATGGAACCTTGCTAAGATTTTCAAGCCTGATAAAATGGCAGCTATATAGAACAGATTGGCACAATTTTCGTTTGAGACCAAGTATCAGCAGCAGATTTTTAGTGAAAACCCTATGTCAATATGACCATTTGTTTAGGAGGAGTTGCAATAAGATGATAAAATACCCATTGTAATAGCCATATTAGAAATCAGTTCCATTTAGTATAATCTGTGCAGCATATAAAGTCCTTCAATGAAAACTCGATGTCAATGTGACCATGAATTCAGGATGAGTACTGATAACAGGAGTGTCAAGACAGCTGCCTTGGTGGCATTGCTGGATGTGTTGGGGAATGTCTGATGGGATCCCACCTTGGTGGCATTGCTGGATGTGTTGGGGAATGTCTGATGGGATCCCACCTTGGTGGCATTGCTGGATGTGTTGGGGAATGTCTGATGGGATCCCACCTTGGTGGCATTGCTGGATGTGTTGGGGAATGTCTGATGGGATCCCACCTTGGTGGCATTGCTGGATGTGTTGGGGAATGTCTGATGGGATCCCACCTTGGTGGCATTGCTGGATGTGTTGGGGAATGTCTGATGGGATCCCACCTTGGTGGCATTGCTGGATGTGTTGGGGAATGTCTGATGGGATCCCACCTTGGTGGCATTGCTGGATGTGTTGGGGAATGTCTGATGGGATCCCACCTTGGTGGCATTGCTGGATGTGTTGGGGAATGTCTGATGGGATCCCACCTTGGTGGCATTGCTGGATGTGTTGGGGAATGTCTGATGGGATCCCACCTTGGTGGCATTGCTGGATGTGTTGGGGAATGTCTGATGGGATCCCACCTTGGTGGCATTGCTGGATGTGTTGGGGAATGTCTGATGGGATCCCACCTTGGTGGCATTGCTGGATGTGTTGGGGAATGTCTGATGGGATCCCACCTTGGTGGCATTGCTGGATGTGTTGGGGAATGTCTGATGGGATCCCACCTTGGTGGCATTGCTGGATGTGTTGGGGAATGTCTGATGGGATCCCACCTTGGTGGCATTGCTGGATGTGTTGGGGAATGTCTGATGGGATCCCACCTTGGTGGCATTGCTGGATGTGTTGGGGAATGTCTGATGGGATCCCACCTTGGTGGCATTGCTGGATGTGTTGGGGAATGTCTGATGGGATCCCACCTTGGTGGCATTGCTGGATGTGTTGGGGAATGTCTGATGGGATCCCACCTTGGTGGCATTGCTGGATGTGTTGGGGAATGTCTGATGGGATCCCACCTTGGTGGCATTGCTGGATGTGTTGGGGAATGTCTGATGGGATCCCACCTTGGTGGCATTGCTGGATGTGTTGGGGAATGTCTGATGGGATCCCACCTTGGTGGCATTGCTGGATGTGTTGGGGAATGTCTGATGGGATCCCACCTT
>JAEAOA010000680.1:0-35126 GCA_016746295.1 Potamilus streckersoni
ATTTCAAGACTATTTTCAGACAGGCCTTATCAAGTATTACAATTAGGTTTTTACTGCATTGAAAAATTCCTATATTTAAGGAAGATATAGCAAATTTAGTTTTGGTTTCTTAAGAACAATTGGACCTCAAATTGCACCCTATAGAACACCAGCACTACACACTTTCTGACAGCTGTCACATGTCTTGCTTGCAAGGAAATTTCAAAAGACTTTATGTATGAAGTTGAAACAGTAGTGGCATGCAAAATAAAATGCAAATATAAAAGTTTGACAAAATCATTGACCCTTTCAGGAATCGGTACACAATTAATAAAATCCGGTTCAGTACCCACGAATGTAGTCCCAGTCTATTTTTAGATCACTTTTTCCGGTCTAAATTTAGTTTGATACTAGAGTCAGATTTTGCATTCTAGGTAAGGATTTAAAGGCAATTGTTTATACATAAAAATAGAGCTTATGGTGTGGTTGTCTGTGTGTATTTCGGCGACCGTGCACATTGAGTAATAAGGTCATGGTGATGATCCGGAAGTGAATTCTGTGTTCCGTTGCCTGGTGTTTTGTTTACAATTCAGCCTCTCAAAAAAATGCAGGTCAACCCTTGACAAGAACTAAACCGTAAAGTCATCTTTGAAGGTATTTTAGATTAACATATGATTTGTATTGATTGTCACACAGTGGAAAGTTCAGTACTGAGAAACAATGAAGAGAAAATATAGTGAAATTAATTGTGTACTATTCCTGTCAGTAAAAACTTGAAACTGATATAAAATTTTTATTATTAATGACATACACATGAAAATTTTAATAGGGTATGTATATTGACCTTAAAAATATAACCATGAAATTACAAATAAAAAAATAATTTTAATTTTAAAATTTAAATGAAATTTAAAAAAACAATTAAAAAATAAAAGTTTCCACCAAGTATACACATATATAATATTTTTTGGGATGATATTAAATGATATCAGCATATATATACTCCTACACCATATACAAGCTCAAATGATGGATATTTGTCAAATTTGATCAGAGAAAATATCTTTATTAGTCAAAATGAGACCCTCATTTAAAATACATGAAGACAAAATTCTACTTTGCTTTGTACCTTTAGGTCATTGAAACTATTTATTTGGGGTTCAAACAGCTAATTTATGTGTTTATGATGGGGTGACTTCCTGAGTAACACATATCTGCTTGTATAGCTATCAGTAATTGTTTATAACCATAGTTATAGGGTATTTAGTGAGAGGACAGAGATGAAATACAGGTCAGAGGGGTAAAATATACTTTACCCAGGTATGTTTACCATTGCATGTAAGAAAACAGCAAAATGATGTAAGTTGATCACTGATTGCTTTCCTGTTTTTTGTTCAGTTTCTTTAAGATGTTGATTGATGTAGTGCGACATTGTAGCCTAGTGATATTATGGGAATTCTCATGATCCATTTTGCTTTATGCATTATTAATGACTAATAATATTTGTTATCTGACACTTTAAAGATTACATAAGTAATATTCAAACAGATTATTTGAATTTAACTTTCTACAACTGATCCTAACATGGTTACATAGCTGACATGAACAAATATGCATATATTTTGTAATGTTTGGAATCAAAAGTTGACATTGTTAGGCTGACATGGTACCTATAGTGAATCTGTAAGGCTCAGTTTTGATTGTGTGCACTTAAAATATCCCAAGATGTTATTTTCATCATGAATATGCCTCTGTATGGTAACACATTTCAATTTAGTACTTTGACAGAGGGCGGTATTGCAGCATCAGCTGATATTTCATTCCATTGAATCATTGAATCATTGAACTTAAAACCTTGGTAGCCAAGACTCTTAAAAATAGACTAAAAATATTCAAACAGATTATTTGAATCATGTTTGCACATGTGATTTTAACAAGTACATTGCATATGTCCCACACATGCAAATATCCATCCTTGTTTACAAGTTTCGGGATGCAAATTTCACATTTAGTTGATGATATAGGATCTATTGGTACCTATAGTTGATCTGTGTGGCCACATTTTGCTATATTCACTCACAATATCTAAAATTGTTTTTTCCTTCATGAATAGGATTGCATATAGTAATAAATTTTAATTTGGTACATTGTCATTTGACTTCCACTATACTGGTATGTATCAATGTTTGCACCAATGATCAAACCTCACCATTCCAACATTGCCTTAAACTTTATGATACATACTCTACCTGATTAGTTATTAACCTGTAAATGGCTAAATATGCTTGTAGAAACTTCATCTATTTTTAGGATGCATTTGTCACTTTAATACATGCCCATTGCTTCACATCTTTGAGTGTCACTCTATCAAGTTTACCTTTTTTAACCATATTGCAACCTGAATGTTATATTGAAATCACCATATCTAACACATTTTATCTTCATTTGCCTACATCTCCTTTTTTTTAGAATTAAGTGAAACATTTTATATATTTTCAGGTCTAGTCTGGTATCTGAAACAAAGTATTAGAGTTGGATCAATTTGGAAGCTCTCCAGTAGTCCAATGGTGATAGCAAGGTCTCATAAGGACATGTGCAGTGTGCTGCTATAAGTGACCAAGATGAGTTCATATCAGTACACTGATATACAGCAACTCAAAGACATGGCTTAGATCTTCATGAGGAAGATTCGCATCTTTTTTCAGTAAGGTGAAACTGTATGTTCATATTGCATTGTTGACTTTGTTAGTTATCGCATTAAAATTGAATGCATATTTGCTATAAAACATGGTAGTGGTCCCATCAAAACTTTAAATTTGAGTGGGATATAGTTTATACAAACAACTTCCAAGTACCTGAACTCAATAAATGTGGAACATAGTACCTGTCATTGTTTCTTAGTATGTACACCCTATATGCATCTGGATAGGCATATGTAATTTGCTGTCAAAATCACTGTGAGCATCATGCTTCAGTACCCTGGATTAATATTATCAGTTGTAACAGACCTAAACTACCATTTGTTTTAAAGACCAATCATTAATCAACATTGCTGCCTTAAATTTGTCAAACTGAATGTCATAACTTGTATGAAAATTTATTTTTTGTAAAATAAAAAGTTTTTAAAATTTATATATTTTTTAAAATTTTCATTAAAATTTAATATATCAATATTTTTTATTTTTCAAGACTATTTTCAGACAGGCCTTATCAAGTATTACAATTAGGTTTTTACTGCATTGAAAAATTCCTATAATTAAGGAAGATATAGCAAATTTAGTTTTGGTTTCTTAAGAACAATTGGACCTCAAATTGCACCCTATAGAACACCAGCACTACACACTTTCTGACAGCTGTCACATGTCTTGCTTGCAAGGAAATTTCAAAAGACTTTATGTATGATGTGAAACAGTAGTGGCATTGCAAAAGTAGAAATGCAATATAAAAGTTTGACAAAAACATTGACCCTTTCAGGAATCGGTACACAATTAATAAAATCCGGTTCAGTACCCACGAATGTAGTCCCAGTCTATTTTTAGATCACTTTTTCCGGTCTAAATTTAGTGGTGATACTAGAGTCAGATTTTGGCATTCTTGGTAAGGATTTAAAGGCAATTGTTTATTCTTTAAAATGTGAGCTTATGGTGTGGTTGTCTGTGTGTATTTCGGCGACAGTGCACATTGAGTAATAAGGTCATGGTGATGATCCGGAAGTGAATTCTGTGTTCCGTTGCCTGGTGTTTTGTTTACAATTCAGCCTCTCAAAAAAATGCAGGTCAACCCTTGACAAGAACTAAACCGTTAAGTCATCTTTGAAGGTATTTTAGATTAACATATGATTTGTATTGATTGTCACACAGTGGAAAGTTCAGTACTGAGGAACAAATGTAGAGAATATATAGTGAAATTAATTGTGTACTATGTCCTGTCAGTAAAAACTTGAAACTGATATAATATTTTTATTATTAATGACATACACATGAAATTTTAATAGGTTATGTATATTGACTTTAAAAATATAAAAATGAAATTAGAAGTAAAAAAATAATTTTAATTTTAAAAATTTAAATGAAATTTAAAAAAACAATTAAAAAATAAAAATTTTCCACCAAGTATACACATATATAATATTTTTTGGGAATGATATTAAATGATATCAGCATATATATACTCCTACACCATATACAAGCTCAAATGATGGATATTTGTCAAATTTGATCAGAGAAAATATCTTTATTAGTCAAAATGAGACCCTCATTTAAAATACATGAAGACAAAATTCTACTTTGCTTTGTACCTTTAGGTCATTGAAACTATTTATTTGGGGTTCAAACAGCTAATTTATGTGTTTATGATGGGGTGACTTCCTGAGTAACACATATCTGCTTGTATAGCTATCAGTAATTGTTTATAACCATAGTTATAGGGTATTTAGTGAGAGGACAGAGATGAAGACTTTATACTAGAACCTGTTCAAGTTCTCTACAAAATCATATTAAGCTGTCAGAGAATGAAATACAGGTCAGAGGGGTAAAATATACTTTACCCAGGTATATTTACCATTGCATGTAAGAAAACAGCAAAATGATGTAAGTTGAACACAGAATGCATTCCATTTTATTGTTCAGTTTCTTTAAGATGTTGATTGATGTAGTGCGACATTGTAGCCTAGATGATATTATGGGAATTCTCATGATCCATTTTGCTTTATGCATTATTAATGACTAATAATATTTGTTATCTGACACTTTAAAGATTACATAAGTAATATTCAAACAGATTATTTGAATTTAACTTTCTACAACTGATCCTAACATGGTTACATAGCTGACATGAACAAATATGCATATATTTTGTAATGTTTGGAATCAAAAGTTGACATTGTTAGGCTGACATGGTACCTATAGTGAATCTGTAAGGCTCAGTTTTGATTGTGTGCACTTAAAATATCCCAAGATGTTATTTTCATCATGAATATGCCTCTGTATGGTAACACATTTCAATTTAGTACTTTGACAGAGGGCGGTATTGCAGCATCAGCTGATATTTCATTCCATTGAATCATTGAATCATTGAACTTAAAACCTTGGTAGCCAAGACTCTTAAAAATAGACTAAAAATATTCAAACAGATTATTTGAATCATGTTTGCACATGTGATTTTAACAAGTACATTGCATATGTCCCACACATGCAAATATCCATCCTTGTTTACAAGTTTTCGGGATGCAAATTTCACATTTAGTTGATGATATAGGATCTATTGGTACCTATAGTTGATCTGTGTGGCCACATTTTGCTATATTCACTCACAATATCTAAAATTGTTTTTTCCTTCATGAATAGGATTGCATATAGTAATAAATTTTAATTTGGTACATTGTCATTTGACTTTCCACTATACTGGTATGTATCAATGTTTGCACCAATGATCAAACCTCACCATTCCAACATTGCCTTAAACTTTATGATACATACTCTACCTGATTAGTTATTTAACCTGTAAATGGCTAAATATGCTTGTAGAAACTTCATCTATTTTTAGGATGCATTTGTCACTTTAATACATGCCCATTGCTTCACATCTTTGAGTGTCACTCTATCAAGTTTACCTTTTTTAACCATATTTGCAACCTGAATGTTATATTGAAATCACCATATCTAACACATTTTAACTTCATTTGCCTACATCTTCCTTTTTTTTAGAATTAAGTGAAACATGTTATATATTTTCAGGTCTAGTCTGGTATCTGAAACAAAGTATTAGAGTTGGATCAATTTGGAAGCTCTCCAGTAGTCCAATGGTGATAGCAAGGTCTCATAAGGACATGTGCAGTGTGCTGCTATAAGTGACCAAGATGAGTTCATATCAGTACACTGATATACAGCATCTCAAAGACATGGCTTAGATCTTCATGAGAGAGATTCGCATCTTTTTTCAGTAAGGTGAAACTGTATTTTCATATTGCATTGTTGACTTTTGTAGTTATCGGCATTAAAATGGAATGCATATTTGCTATAAAACATGGTAGTGGTCCCATCAAAACTTTAAATTTGAGTGGGATATTAGTTATACAAACAACTGTCCAAGTACCTGAAACAATAAATGTGGAACATAGTACCTGTCATTGTTTCTTTAGTATGTACACCTATATGCATCTGGATAGGCATATTGTAATTTGCTGTCAAAATCACTGTGAGCTATCATGCTTCAGTACCCCTGGGATTAATATTATCAGTTGTACAGACCTAAACTACCATTTGTTTTAAAGACCATTCATTAATCAACATTGCTGCCTTAAATTTGTCAAACTGAATGTCATAACTTGTATGAAAATTTATTTTTTGTAAAATAAAAAGTTTTTAAAATTTATATATTTTTTAAATTTTCATTAAAATTTAATATATCAATATTTTTTAATTTCAAGACTATTTTCAGACAGGCCTTATCAAGTATTACAATTAGGTTTTTACTGCATTGAAAAATTCCTATAATTAAGGAAGATATAGCAAATTTAGTTTTGGTTTCTTAAGAACAATTGGACCTCAAATTGCACCCTATAGAACACCAGCACTACACACTTTCTGACAGCTGTCACATGTCTTGCTTGCAAGGAAATTTCAAAAGACTTTATGTATGAAGTTGAAACAGTAGTGGCATGCAAAATAAAATGCAAATATAAAAGTTTGACAAAAACATTGACCCTTTCAGGAATCGGTACACAATTAATAAAATCCGGTTCAGTACCCACGAATGTAGTCCCAGTCTATTTTTAGATCACTTTTTCCGGTCTAAATTTAGTGGTGATACTAGAGTCAGATTTTGGCATTCTTGGTAAGGATTTAAAGGCAATTGTTTATTCTTTAAAATGTGAGCTTATGGTGTGGTTGTCTGTGTGTATTTCGGCGACAGTGCACATTGAGTAATAAGGTCATGGTGATGATCCGGAAGTGAATTCTGTGTTCCGTTGCCTGGTGTTTTGTTTACAATTCAGCCTCTCAAAAAAATGCAGGTCAACCCTTGACAAGAACTAAACCGTAAAGTCATCTTTGAAGGTATTTTAGATTAACATATGATTTGTATTGATTGTCACACAGTGGAAAGTTCAGTACTGAGAAACAAATGTAGAGAATATATAGTGAAATTAATTGTGTACTATGTCCTGTCAGTAAAAACTTGAAACTGATATAAATTTTTATTATTAATGACATACACATGAAATTTTAATAGGTTATGTATATTGACTTTAAAAATATAAAAATGAAATTAAAAATAAAAAAATAATTTTAATTTTAAAAATTTAAATGAAATTTAAAAAAACAATTAAAAAATAAAAATTTTCCACCAAGTATACACATATATAATATTTTTTGGGAATGATATTAAATGATATCAGCATATATATACTCCTACACCATATACAAGCTCAAATGATGGATATTTGTCAAATTTGATCAGAGAAAATATCTTTATTAGTCAAAATGAGACCCTCATTTAAAATACATGAAGACAAAATTCTACTTTGCTTTGTACCTTTAGGTCATTGAAACTATTTATTTGGGGTTCAAACAGCTAATTTATGTGTTTATGATGGGGTGACTTCCTGAGTAACACATATCTGCTTGTATAGCTATCAGTAATTGTTTATAACCATAGTTATAGGGTATTTAGTGAGAGGACAGAGATGAAGACTTTATACTAGAACCTGTTCAAGTTCTCTACAAAATCATATTAAGCTGTCAGAGAATGAAATACAGGTCAGAGGGGTAAAATATACTTTACCCAGGTATATTTACCATTGCATGTAAGAAAACAGCAAAATGATGTAAGTTGAACACAGAATGCATTCCATTTTATTGTTCAGTTTCTTTAAGATGTTGATTGATGTAGTGCGACATTGTAGCCTAGATGATATTATGGGAATTCTCATGATCCATTTTGCTTTATGCATTATTAATGACTAATAATATTTGTTATCTGACACTTTAAAGATTACATAAGTAATATTCAAACAGATTATTTGAATTTAACTTTCTACAACTGATCCTAACATGGTTACATAGCTGACATGAACAAATATGCATATATTTTGTAATGTTTGGAATCAAAAGTTGACATTGTTAGGCTGACATGGTACCTATAGTGAATCTGTAAGGCTCAGTTTTGATTGTGTGCACTTAAAATATCCCAAGATGTTATTTTCATCATGAATATGCCTCTGTATGGTAACACATTTCAATTTAGTACTTTGACAGAGGGCGGTATTGCAGCATCAGCTGATATTTCATTCCATTGAATCATTGAATCATTGAACTTAAAACCTTGGTAGCCAAGACTCTTAAAAATAGACTAAAAATATTCAAACAGATTATTTGAATCATGTTTGCACATGTGATTTTAACAAGTACATTGCATATGTCCCACACATGCAAATATCCATCCTTGTTTACAAGTTTTCGGGATGCAAATTTCACATTTAGTTGATGATATAGGATCTATTGGTACCTATAGTTGATCTGTGTGGCCACATTTTGCTATATTCACTCACAATATCTAAAATTGTTTTTTCCTTCATGAATAGGATTGCATATAGTAATAAATTTTAATTTGGTACATTGTCATTTGACTTTCCACTATACTGGTATGTATCAATGTTTGCACCAATGATCAAACCTCACCATTCCAACATTGCCTTAAACTTTATGATACATACTCTACCTGATTAGTTATTTAACCTGTAAATGGCTAAATATGCTTGTAGAAACTTCATCTATTTTTAGGATGCATTTGTCACTTTAATACATGCCCATTGCTTCACATCTTTGAGTGTCACTCTATCAAGTTTACCTTTTTTAACCATATTTGCAACCTGAATGTTATATTGAAATCACCATATCTAACACATTTTAACTTCATTTGCCTACATCTTCCTTTTTTTTAGAATTAAGTGAAACATGTTATATATTTTCAGGTCTAGTCTGGTATCTGAAACAAAGTATTAGAGTTGGATCAATTTGGAAGCTCTCCAGTAGTCCAATGGTGATAGCAAGGTCTCATAAGGACATGTGCAGTGTGCTGCTATAAGTGACCAAGATGAGTTCATATCAGTACACTGATATACAGCATCTCAAAGACATGGCTTAGATCTTCATGAGAGAGATTCGCATCTTTTTTCAGTAAGGTGAAACTGTATTTTCATATTGCATTGTTGACTTTTGTAGTTATCGGCATTAAAATGGAATGCATATTTGCTATAAAACATGGTAGTGGTCCCATCAAAACTTTAAATTTGAGTGGGATATTAGTTATACAAACAACTGTCCAAGTACCTGAAACAATAAATGTGGAACATAGTACCTGTCATTGTTTCTTTAGTATGTACACCTATATGCATCTGGATAGGCATATTGTAATTTGCTGTCAAAATCACTGTGAGCTATCATGCTTCAGTACCCCTGGGATTAATATTATCAGTTGTACAGACCTAAACTACCATTTGTTTTAAAGACCATTCATTAATCAACATTGCTGCCTTAAATTTGTCAAACTGAATGTCATAACTTGTATGAAAATTTATTTTTTGTAAAATAAAAAGTTTTTAAAATTTATATATTTTTTAAATTTTCATTAAAATTTAATATATCAATATTTTTTAATTTCAAGACTATTTTCAGACAGGCCTTATCAAGTATTACAATTAGGTTTTTACTGCATTGAAAAATTCCTATAATTAAGGAAGATATAGCAAATTTAGTTTTGGTTTCTTAAGAACAATTGGACCTCAAATTGCACCCTATAGAACACCAGCACTACACACTTTCTGACAGCTGTCACATGTCTTGCTTGCAAGGAAATTTCAAAAGACTTTATGTATGAAGTTGAAACAGTAGTGGCATGCAAAATAAAATGCAAATATAAAAGTTTGACAAAAACATTGACCCTTTCAGGAATCGGTACACAATTAATAAAATCCGGTTCAGTACCCACGAATGTAGTCCCAGTCTATTTTTAGATCACTTTTTCCGGTCTAAATTTAGTGGTGATACTAGAGTCAGATTTTGGCATTCTTGGTAAGGATTTAAAGGCAATTGTTTATTCTTTAAAATGTGAGCTTATGGTGTGGTTGTCTGTGTGTATTTCGGCGACAGTGCACATTGAGTAATAAGGTCATGGTGATGATCCGGAAGTGAATTCTGTGTTCCGTTGCCTGGTGTTTTGTTTACAATTCAGCCTCTCAAAAAAATGCAGGTCAACCCTTGACAAGAACTAAACCGTAAAGTCATCTTTGAAGGTATTTTAGATTAACATATGATTTGTATTGATTGTCACACAGTGGAAAGTTCAGTACTGAGAAACAAATGTAGAGAATATATAGTGAAATTAATTGTGTACTATGTCCTGTCAGTAAAAACTTGAAACTGATATAAATTTTTATTATTAATGACATACACATGAAATTTTAATAGGTTATGTATATTGACTTTAAAAATATAAAAATGAAATTAAAAATAAAAAAATAATTTTAATTTTAAAAATTTAAATGAAATTTAAAAAAACAATTAAAAAATAAAAATTTTCCACCAAGTATACACATATATAATATTTTTTGGGAATGATATTAAATGATATCAGCATATATATACTCCTACACCATATACAAGCTCAAATGATGGATATTTGTCAAATTTGATCAGAGAAAATATCTTTATTAGTCAAAATGAGACCCTCATTTAAAATACATGAAGACAAAATTCTACTTTGCTTTGTACCTTTAGGTCATTGAAACTATTTATTTGGGGTTCAAACAGCTAATTTATGTGTTTATGATGGGGTGACTTCCTGAGTAACACATATCTGCTTGTATAGCTATCAGTAATTGTTTATAACCATAGTTATAGGGTATTTAGTGAGAGGACAGAGATGAAGACTTTATACTAGAACCTGTTCAAGTTCTCTACAAAATCATATTAAGCTGTCAGAGAATGAAATACAGGTCAGAGGGGTAAAATATACTTTACCCAGGTATATTTACCATTGCATGTAAGAAAACAGCAAAATGATGTAAGTTGAACACAGAATGCATTCCATTTTATTGTTCAGTTTCTTTAAGATGTTGATTGATGTAGTGCGACATTGTAGCCTAGATGATATTATGGGAATTCTCATGATCCATTTTGCTTTATGCATTATTAATGACTAATAATATTTGTTATCTGACACTTTAAAGATTACATAAGTAATATTCAAACAGATTATTTGAATTTAACTTTCTACAACTGATCCTAACATGGTTACATAGCTGACATGAACAAATATGCATATATTTTGTAATGTTTGGAATCAAAAGTTGACATTGTTAGGCTGACATGGTACCTATAGTGAATCTGTAAGGCTCAGTTTTGATTGTGTGCACTTAAAATATCCCAAGATGTTATTTTCATCATGAATATGCCTCTGTATGGTAACACATTTCAATTTAGTACTTTGACAGAGGGCGGTATTGCAGCATCAGCTGATATTTCATTCCATTGAATCATTGAATCATTGAACTTAAAACCTTGGTAGCCAAGACTCTTAAAAATAGACTAAAAATATTCAAACAGATTATTTGAATCATGTTTGCACATGTGATTTTAACAAGTACATTGCATATGTCCCACACATGCAAATATCCATCCTTGTTTACAAGTTTTCGGGATGCAAATTTCACATTTAGTTGATGATATAGGATCTATTGGTACCTATAGTTGATCTGTGTGGCCACATTTTGCTATATTCACTCACAATATCTAAAATTGTTTTTTCCTTCATGAATAGGATTGCATATAGTAATAAATTTTAATTTGGTACATTGTCATTTGACTTTCCACTATACTGGTATGTATCAATGTTTGCACCAATGATCAAACCTCACCATTCCAACATTGCCTTAAACTTTATGATACATACTCTACCTGATTAGTTATTTAACCTGTAAATGGCTAAATATGCTTGTAGAAACTTCATCTATTTTTAGGATGCATTTGTCACTTTAATACATGCCCATTGCTTCACATCTTTGAGTGTCACTCTATCAAGTTTACCTTTTTTAACCATATTTGCAACCTGAATGTTATATTGAAATCACCATATCTAACACATTTTAACTTCATTTGCCTACATCTTCCTTTTTTTTAGAATTAAGTGAAACATGTTATATATTTTCAGGTCTAGTCTGGTATCTGAAACAAAGTATTAGAGTTGGATCAATTTGGAAGCTCTCCAGTAGTCCAATGGTGATAGCAAGGTCTCATAAGGACATGTGCAGTGTGCTGCTATAAGTGACCAAGATGAGTTCATATCAGTACACTGATATACAGCATCTCAAAGACATGGCTTAGATCTTCATGAGAGAGATTCGCATCTTTTTTCAGTAAGGTGAAACTGTATTTTCATATTGCATTGTTGACTTTTGTAGTTATCGGCATTAAAATGGAATGCATATTTGCTATAAAACATGGTAGTGGTCCCATCAAAACTTTAAATTTGAGTGGGATATTAGTTATACAAACAACTGTCCAAGTACCTGAAACAATAAATGTGGAACATAGTACCTGTCATTGTTTCTTTAGTATGTACACCTATATGCATCTGGATAGGCATATTGTAATTTGCTGTCAAAATCACTGTGAGCTATCATGCTTCAGTACCCCTGGGATTAATATTATCAGTTGTACAGACCTAAACTACCATTTGTTTTAAAGACCATTCATTAATCAACATTGCTGCCTTAAATTTGTCAAACTGAATGTCATAACTTGTATGAAAATTTATTTTTTGTAAAATAAAAAGTTTTTAAAATTTATATATTTTTTAAATTTTCATTAAAATTTAATATATCAATATTTTTTAATTTCAAGACTATTTTCAGACAGGCCTTATCAAGTATTACAATTAGGTTTTTACTGCATTGAAAAATTCCTATAATTAAGGAAGATATAGCAAATTTAGTTTTGGTTTCTTAAGAACAATTGGACCTCAAATTGCACCCTATAGAACACCAGCACTACACACTTTCTGACAGCTGTCACATGTCTTGCTTGCAAGGAAATTTCAAAAGACTTTATGTATGAAGTTGAAACAGTAGTGGCATGCAAAATAAAATGCAAATATAAAAGTTTGACAAAAACATTGACCCTTTCAGGAATCGGTACACAATTAATAAAATCCGGTTCAGTACCCACGAATGTAGTCCCAGTCTATTTTTAGATCACTTTTTCCGGTCTAAATTTAGTGGTGATACTAGAGTCAGATTTTGGCATTCTTGGTAAGGATTTAAAGGCAATTGTTTATTCTTTAAAATGTGAGCTTATGGTGTGGTTGTCTGTGTGTATTTCGGCGACAGTGCACATTGAGTAATAAGGTCATGGTGATGATCCGGAAGTGAATTCTGTGTTCCGTTGCCTGGTGTTTTGTTTACAATTCAGCCTCTCAAAAAAATGCAGGTCAACCCTTGACAAGAACTAAACCGTAAAGTCATCTTTGAAGGTATTTTAGATTAACATATGATTTGTATTGATTGTCACACAGTGGAAAGTTCAGTACTGAGAAACAAATGTAGAGAATATATAGTGAAATTAATTGTGTACTATGTCCTGTCAGTAAAAACTTGAAACTGATATAAAATTTTTATTATTAATGACATACACATGAAATTTTAATAGGTTATGTATATTGACTTTAAAAATATAAAAATGAAATTAAAAATAAAAAAATAATTTTAATTTTAAAAATTTAAATGAAATTTAAAAAAACAATTAAAAAATAAAAATTTTCCACCAAGTATACACATATATAATATTTTTTGGGAATGATATTAAATGATATCAGCATATATATACTCCTACACCATATACAAGCTCAAATGATGGATATTTGTCAAATTTGATCAGAGAAAATATCTTTATTAGTCAAAATGAGACCCTCATTTAAAATACATGAAGACAAAATTCTACTTTGCTTTGTACCTTTAGGTCATTGAAACTATTTATTTGGGGTTCAAACAGCTAATTTATGTGTTTATGATGGGGTGACTTCCTGAGTAACACATATCTGCTTGTATAGCTATCAGTAATTGTTTATAACCATAGTTATAGGGTATTTAGTGAGAGGACAGAGATGAAGACTTTATACTAGAACCTGTTCAAGTTCTCTACAAAATCATATTAAGCTGTCAGAGAATGAAATACAGGTCAGAGGGGTAAAATATACTTTACCCAGGTATATTTACCATTGCATGTAAGAAAACAGCAAAATGATGTAAGTTGAACACAGAATGCATTCCATTTTATTGTTCAGTTTCTTTAAGATGTTGATTGATGTAGTGCGACATTGTAGCCTAGATGATATTATGGGAATTCTCATGATCCATTTTGCTTTATGCATTATTAATGACTAATAATATTTGTTATCTGACACTTTAAAGATTACATAAGTAATATTCAAACAGATTATTTGAATTTAACTTTCTACAACTGATCCTAACATGGTTACATAGCTGACATGAACAAATATGCATATATTTTGTAATGTTTGGAATCAAAAGTTGACATTGTTAGGCTGACATGGTACCTATAGTGAATCTGTAAGGCTCAGTTTTGATTGTGTGCACTTAAAATATCCCAAGATGTTATTTTCATCATGAATATGCCTCTGTATGGTAACACATTTCAATTTAGTACTTTGACAGAGGGCGGTATTGCAGCATCAGCTGATATTTCATTCCATTGAATCATTGAATCATTGAACTTAAAACCTTGGTAGCCAAGACTCTTAAAAATAGACTAAAAATATTCAAACAGATTATTTGAATCATGTTTGCACATGTGATTTTAACAAGTACATTGCATATGTCCCACACATGCAAATATCCATCCTTGTTTACAAGTTTTCGGGATGCAAATTTCACATTTAGTTGATGATATAGGATCTATTGGTACCTATAGTTGATCTGTGTGGCCACATTTTGCTATATTCACTCACAATATCTAAAATTGTTTTTTCCTTCATGAATAGGATTGCATATAGTAATAAATTTTAATTTGGTACATTGTCATTTGACTTTCCACTATACTGGTATGTATCAATGTTTGCACCAATGATCAAACCTCACCATTCCAACATTGCCTTAAACTTTATGATACATACTCTACCTGATTAGTTATTTAACCTGTAAATGGCTAAATATGCTTGTAGAAACTTCATCTATTTTTAGGATGCATTTGTCACTTTAATACATGCCCATTGCTTCACATCTTTGAGTGTCACTCTATCAAGTTTACCTTTTTTAACCATATTTGCAACCTGAATGTTATATTGAAATCACCATATCTAACACATTTTAACTTCATTTGCCTACATCTTCCTTTTTTTAGAATTAAGTGAAACATGTTATATATTTTCAGGTCTAGTCTGGTATCTGAAACAAAGTATTAGAGTTGGATCAATTTGGAAGCTCTCCAGTAGTCCAATGGTGATAGCAAGGTCTCATAAGGACATGTGCAGTGTGCTGCTATAAGTGACCAAGATGAGTTCATATCAGTACACTGATATACAGCATCTCAAAGACATGGCTTAGATCTTCATGAGAGAGATTCGCATCTTTTTTCAGTAAGGTGAAACTGTATTTTCATATTGCATTGTTGACTTTTGTAGTTATCGGCATTAAAATGGAATGCATATTTGCTATAAAACATGGTAGTGGTCCCATCAAAACTTTAAATTTGAGTGGGATATTAGTTATACAAACAACTGTCCAAGTACCTGAAACAATAAATGTGGAACATAGTACCTGTCATTGTTTCTTTAGTATGTACACCTATATGCATCTGGATAGGCATATTGTAATTTGCTGTCAAAATCACTGTGAGCTATCATGCTTCAGTACCCCTGGGATTAATATTATCAGTTGTACAGACCTAAACTACCATTTGTTTTAAAGACCATTCATTAATCAACATTGCTGCCTTAAATTTGTCAAACTGAATGTCATAACTTGTATGAAAATTTATTTTTTGTAAAATAAAAAGTTTTTAAAATTTATATATTTTTTAAATTTTCATTAAAATTTAATATATCAATATTTTTTAATTTCAAGACTATTTTCAGACAGGCCTTATCAAGTATTACAATTAGGTTTTTACTGCATTGAAAAATTCCTATAATTAAGGAAGATATAGCAAATTTAGTTTTGGTTTCTTAAGAACAATTGGACCTCAAATTGCACCCTATAGAACACCAGCACTACACACTTTCTGACAGCTGTCACATGTCTTGCTTGCAAGGAAATTTCAAAAGACTTTATGTATGAAGTTGAAACAGTAGTGGCATGCAAAATAAAATGCAAATATAAAAGTTTGACAAAAACATTGACCCTTTCAGGAATCGGTACACAATTAATAAAATCCGGTTCAGTACCCACGAATGTAGTCCCAGTCTATTTTTAGATCACTTTTTCCGGTCTAAATTTAGTGGTGATACTAGAGTCAGATTTTGGCATTCTTGGTAAGGATTTAAAGGCAATTGTTTATTCTTTAAAATGTGAGCTTATGGTGTGGTTGTCTGTGTGTATTTCGGCGACAGTGCACATTGAGTAATAAGGTCATGGTGATGATCCGGAAGTGAATTCTGTGTTCCGTTGCCTGGTGTTTTGTTTACAATTCAGCCTCTCAAAAAAATGCAGGTCAACCCTTGACAAGAACTAAACCGTAAAGTCATCTTTGAAGGTATTTTAGATTAACATATGATTTGTATTGATTGTCACACAGTGGAAAGTTCAGTACTGAGAAACAAATGTAGAGAATATATAGTGAAATTAATTGTGTACTATGTCCTGTCAGTAAAAACTTGAAACTGATATAAAATTTTTATTATTAATGACATACACATGAAATTTTAATAGGTTATGTATATTGACTTTAAAAATATAAAAATGAAATTAAAAATAAAAAAATAATTTTAATTTTAAAAATTTAAATGAAATTTAAAAAAACAATTAAAAAATAAAAATTTTCCACCAAGTATACACATATATAATATTTTTTGGGAATGATATTAAATGATATCAGCATATATATACTCCTACACCATATACAAGCTCAAATGATGGATATTTGTCAAATTTGATCAGAGAAAATATCTTTATTAGTCAAAATGAGACCCTCATTTAAAATACATGAAGACAAAATTCTACTTTGCTTTGTACCTTTAGGTCATTGAAACTATTTATTTGGGGTTCAAACAGCTAATTTATGTGTTTATGATGGGGTGACTTCCTGAGTAACACATATCTGCTTGTATAGCTATCAGTAATTGTTTATAACCATAGTTATAGGGTATTTAGTGAGAGGACAGAGATGAAGACTTTATACTAGAACCTGTTCAAGTTCTCTACAAAATCATATTAAGCTGTCAGAGAATGAAATACAGGTCAGAGGGGTAAAATATACTTTACCCAGGTATATTTACCATTGCATGTAAGAAAACAGCAAAATGATGTAAGTTGAACACAGAATGCATTCCATTTTATTGTTCAGTTTCTTTAAGATGTTGATTGATGTAGTGCGACATTGTAGCCTAGATGATATTATGGGAATTCTCATGATCCATTTTGCTTTATGCATTATTAATGACTAATAATATTTGTTATCTGACACTTTAAAGATTACATAAGTAATATTCAAACAGATTATTTGAATTTAACTTTCTACAACTGATCCTAACATGGTTACATAGCTGACATGAACAAATATGCATATATTTTGTAATGTTTGGAATCAAAAGTTGACATTGTTAGGCTGACATGGTACCTATAGTGAATCTGTAAGGCTCAGTTTTGATTGTGTGCACTTAAAATATCCCAAGATGTTATTTTCATCATGAATATGCCTCTGTATGGTAACACATTTCAATTTAGTACTTTGACAGAGGGCGGTATTGCAGCATCAGCTGATATTTCATTCCATTGAATCATTGAATCATTGAACTTAAAACCTTGGTAGCCAAGACTCTTAAAAATAGACTAAAAATATTCAAACAGATTATTTGAATCATGTTTGCACATGTGATTTTAACAAGTACATTGCATATGTCCCACACATGCAAATATCCATCCTTGTTTACAAGTTTTCGGGATGCAAATTTCACATTTAGTTGATGATATAGGATCTATTGGTACCTATAGTTGATCTGTGTGGCCACATTTTGCTATATTCACTCACAATATCTAAAATTGTTTTTTCCTTCATGAATAGGATTGCATATAGTAATAAATTTTAATTTGGTACATTGTCATTTGACTTTCCACTATACTGGTATGTATCAATGTTTGCACCAATGATCAAACCTCACCATTCCAACATTGCCTTAAACTTTATGATACATACTCTACCTGATTAGTTATTTAACCTGTAAATGGCTAAATATGCTTGTAGAAACTTCATCTATTTTTAGGATGCATTTGTCACTTTAATACATGCCCATTGCTTCACATCTTTGAGTGTCACTCTATCAAGTTTACCTTTTTTAACCATATTTGCAACCTGAATGTTATATTGAAATCACCATATCTAACACATTTTAACTTCATTTGCCTACATCTTCCTTTTTTTTAGAATTAAGTGAAACATGTTATATATTTTCAGGTCTAGTCTGGTATCTGAAACAAAGTATTAGAGTTGGATCAATTTGGAAGCTCTCCAGTAGTCCAATGGTGATAGCAAGGTCTCATAAGGACATGTGCAGTGTGCTGCTATAAGTGACCAAGATGAGTTCATATCAGTACACTGATATACAGCATCTCAAAGACATGGCTTAGATCTTCATGAGAGAGATTCGCATCTTTTTTCAGTAAGGTGAAACTGTATTTTCATATTGCATTGTTGACTTTTGTAGTTATCGGCATTAAAATGGAATGCATATTTGCTATAAAACATGGTAGTGGTCCCATCAAAACTTTAAATTTGAGTGGGATATTAGTTATACAAACAACTGTCCAAGTACCTGAAACAATAAATGTGGAACATAGTACCTGTCATTGTTTCTTTAGTATGTACACCTATATGCATCTGGATAGGCATATTGTAATTTGCTGTCAAAATCACTGTGAGCTATCATGCTTCAGTACCCCTGGGATTAATATTATCAGTTGTACAGACCTAAACTACCATTTGTTTTAAAGACCATTCATTAATCAACATTGCTGCCTTAAATTTGTCAAACTGAATGTCATAACTTGTATGAAAATTTATTTTTTGTAAAATAAAAAGTTTTTAAAATTTATATATTTTTTAAAATTTTCATTAAAATTTAATATATCAATATTTTTTAATTTCAAGACTATTTTCAGACAGGCCTTATCAAGTATTACAATTAGGTTTTTACTGCATTGAAAAATTCCTATAATTAAGGAAGATATAGCAAATTTAGTTTTGGTTTCTTAAGAACAATTGGACCTCAAATTGCACCCTATAGAACACCAGCACTACACACTTTCTGACAGCTGTCACATGTCTTGCTTGCAAGGAAATTTCAAAAGACTTTATGTATGAAGTTGAAACAGTAGTGGCATGCAAAATAAAATGCAAATATAAAAGTTTGACAAAAACATTGACCCTTTCAGGAATCGGTACACAATTAATAAAATCCGGTTCAGTACCCACGAATGTAGTCCCAGTCTATTTTTAGATCACTTTTTCCGGTCTAAATTTAGTGGTGATACTAGAGTCAGATTTTGGCATTCTTGGTAAGGATTTAAAGGCAATTGTTTATTCTTTAAAATGTGAGCTTATGGTGTGGTTGTCTGTGTGTATTTCGGCGACAGTGCACATTGAGTAATAAGGTCATGGTGATGATCCGGAAGTGAATTCTGTGTTCCGTTGCCTGGTGTTTTGTTTACAATTCAGCCTCTCAAAAAAATGCAGGTCAACCCTTGACAAGAACTAAACCGTAAAGTCATCTTTGAAGGTATTTTAGATTAACATATGATTTGTATTGATTGTCACACAGTGGAAAGTTCAGTACTGAGAAACAAATGTAGAGAATATATAGTGAAATTAATTGTGTACTATGTCCTGTCAGTAAAAACTTGAAACTGATATAAAATTTTTATTATTAATGACATACACATGAAATTTTAATAGGTTATGTATATTGACTTTAAAAATATAAAAATGAAATTAAAAATAAAAAAATAATTTTAATTTTAAAAATTTAAATGAAATTTAAAAAAACAATTAAAAAATAAAAATTTTCCACCAAGTATACACATATATAATATTTTTTGGGAATGATATTAAATGATATCAGCATATATATACTCCTACACCATATACAAGCTCAAATGATGGATATTTGTCAAATTTGATCAGAGAAAATATCTTTATTAGTCAAAATGAGACCCTCATTTAAAATACATGAAGACAAAATTCTACTTTGCTTTGTACCTTTAGGTCATTGAAACTATTTATTTGGGGTTCAAACAGCTAATTTATGTGTTTATGATGGGGTGACTTCCTGAGTAACACATATCTGCTTGTATAGCTATCAGTAATTGTTTATAACCATAGTTATAGGGTATTTAGTGAGAGGACAGAGATGAAGACTTTATACTAGAACCTGTTCAAGTTCTCTACAAAATCATATTAAGCTGTCAGAGAATGAAATACAGGTCAGAGGGGTAAAATATACTTTACCCAGGTATATTTACCATTGCATGTAAGAAAACAGCAAAATGATGTAAGTTGAACACAGAATGCATTCCATTTTATTGTTCAGTTTCTTTAAGATGTTGATTGATGTAGTGCGACATTGTAGCCTAGATGATATTATGGGAATTCTCATGATCCATTTTGCTTTATGCATTATTAATGACTAATAATATTTGTTATCTGACACTTTAAAGATTACATAAGTAATATTCAAACAGATTATTTGAATTTAACTTTCTACAACTGATCCTAACATGGTTACATAGCTGACATGAACAAATATGCATATATTTTGTAATGTTTGGAATCAAAAGTTGACATTGTTAGGCTGACATGGTACCTATAGTGAATCTGTAAGGCTCAGTTTTGATTGTGTGCACTTAAAATATCCCAAGATGTTATTTTCATCATGAATATGCCTCTGTATGGTAACACATTTCAATTTAGTACTTTGACAGAGGGCGGTATTGCAGCATCAGCTGATATTTCATTCCATTGAATCATTGAATCATTGAACTTAAAACCTTGGTAGCCAAGACTCTTAAAAATAGACTAAAAATATTCAAACAGATTATTTGAATCATGTTTGCACATGTGATTTTAACAAGTACATTGCATATGTCCCACACATGCAAATATCCATCCTTGTTTACAAGTTTTCGGGATGCAAATTTCACATTTAGTTGATGATATAGGATCTATTGGTACCTATAGTTGATCTGTGTGGCCACATTTTGCTATATTCACTCACAATATCTAAAATTGTTTTTTCCTTCATGAATAGGATTGCATATAGTAATAAATTTTAATTTGGTACATTGTCATTTGACTTTCCACTATACTGGTATGTATCAATGTTTGCACCAATGATCAAACCTCACCATTCCAACATTGCCTTAAACTTTATGATACATACTCTACCTGATTAGTTATTTAACCTGTAAATGGCTAAATATGCTTGTAGAAACTTCATCTATTTTTAGGATGCATTTGTCACTTTAATACATGCCCATTGCTTCACATCTTTGAGTGTCACTCTATCAAGTTTACCTTTTTTAACCATATTTGCAACCTGAATGTTATATTGAAATCACCATATCTAACACATTTTAACTTCATTTGCCTACATCTTCCTTTTTTTTAGAATTAAGTGAAACATGTTATATATTTTCAGGTCTAGTCTGGTATCTGAAACAAAGTATTAGAGTTGGATCAATTTGGAAGCTCTCCAGTAGTCCAATGGTGATAGCAAGGTCTCATAAGGACATGTGCAGTGTGCTGCTATAAGTGACCAAGATGAGTTCATATCAGTACACTGATATACAGCATCTCAAAGACATGGCTTAGATCTTCATGAGAGAGATTCGCATCTTTTTTCAGTAAGGTGAAACTGTATTTTCATATTGCATTGTTGACTTTTGTAGTTATCGGCATTAAAATGGAATGCATATTTGCTATAAAACATGGTAGTGGTCCCATCAAAACTTTAAATTTGAGTGGGATATTAGTTATACAAACAACTGTCCAAGTACCTGAAACAATAAATGTGGAACATAGTACCTGTCATTGTTTCTTTAGTATGTACACCTATATGCATCTGGATAGGCATATTGTAATTTGCTGTCAAAATCACTGTGAGCTATCATGCTTCAGTACCCCTGGGATTAATATTATCAGTTGTACAGACCTAAACTACCATTTGTTTTAAAGACCATTCATTAATCAACATTGCTGCCTTAAATTTGTCAAACTGAATGTCATAACTTGTATGAAAATTTATTTTTTGTAAAATAAAAAGTTTTTAAAATTTATATATTTTTTAAAATTTTCATTAAAATTTAATATATCAATATTTTTTAATTTCAAGACTATTTTCAGACAGGCCTTATCAAGTATTACAATTAGGTTTTTACTGCATTGAAAAATTCCTATAATTAAGGAAGATATAGCAAATTTAGTTTTGGTTTCTTAAGAACAATTGGACCTCAAATTGCACCCTATAGAACACCAGCACTACACACTTTCTGACAGCTGTCACATGTCTTGCTTGCAAGGAAATTTCAAAAGACTTTATGTATGAAGTTGAAACAGTAGTGGCATGCAAAATAAAATGCAAATATAAAAGTTTGACAAAAACATTGACCCTTTCAGGAATCGGTACACAATTAATAAAATCCGGTTCAGTACCCACGAATGTAGTCCCAGTCTATTTTTAGATCACTTTTTCCGGTCTAAATTTAGTGGTGATACTAGAGTCAGATTTTGGCATTCTTGGTAAGGATTTAAAGGCAATTGTTTATTCTTTAAAATGTGAGCTTATGGTGTGGTTGTCTGTGTGTATTTCGGCGACAGTGCACATTGAGTAATAAGGTCATGGTGATGATCCGGAAGTGAATTCTGTGTTCCGTTGCCTGGTGTTTTGTTTACAATTCAGCCTCTCAAAAAAATGCAGGTCAACCCTTGACAAGAACTAAACCGTAAAGTCATCTTTGAAGGTATTTTAGATTAACATATGATTTGTATTGATTGTCACACAGTGGAAAGTTCAGTACTGAGAAACAAATGTAGAGAATATATAGTGAAATTAATTGTGTACTATGTCCTGTCAGTAAAAACTTGAAACTGATATAAAATTTTTATTATTAATGACATACACATGAAATTTTAATAGGTTATGTATATTGACTTTAAAAATATAAAAATGAAATTAAAAATAAAAAAATAATTTTAATTTTAAAAATTTAAATGAAATTTAAAAAAACAATTAAAAAATAAAAATTTTCCACCAAGTATACACATATATAATATTTTTTGGGAATGATATTAAATGATATCAGCATATATATACTCCTACACCATATACAAGCTCAAATGATGGATATTTGTCAAATTTGATCAGAGAAAATATCTTTATTAGTCAAAATGAGACCCTCATTTAAAATACATGAAGACAAAATTCTACTTTGCTTTGTACCTTTAGGTCATTGAAACTATTTATTTGGGGTTCAAACAGCTAATTTATGTGTTTATGATGGGGTGACTTCCTGAGTAACACATATCTGCTTGTATAGCTATCAGTAATTGTTTATAACCATAGTTATAGGGTATTTAGTGAGAGGACAGAGATGAAGACTTTATACTAGAACCTGTTCAAGTTCTCTACAAAATCATATTAAGCTGTCAGAGAATGAAATACAGGTCAGAGGGGTAAAATATACTTTACCCAGGTATATTTACCATTGCATGTAAGAAAACAGCAAAATGATGTAAGTTGAACACAGAATGCATTCCATTTTATTGTTCAGTTTCTTTAAGATGTTGATTGATGTAGTGCGACATTGTAGCCTAGATGATATTATGGGAATTCTCATGATCCATTTTGCTTTATGCATTATTAATGACTAATAATATTTGTTATCTGACACTTTAAAGATTACATAAGTAATATTCAAACAGATTATTTGAATTTAACTTTCTACAACTGATCCTAACATGGTTACATAGCTGACATGAACAAATATGCATATATTTTGTAATGTTTGGAATCAAAAGTTGACATTGTTAGGCTGACATGGTACCTATAGTGAATCTGTAAGGCTCAGTTTTGATTGTGTGCACTTAAAATATCCCAAGATGTTATTTTCATCATGAATATGCCTCTGTATGGTAACACATTTCAATTTAGTACTTTGACAGAGGGCGGTATTGCAGCATCAGCTGATATTTCATTCCATTGAATCATTGAATCATTGAACTTAAAACCTTGGTAGCCAAGACTCTTAAAAATAGACTAAAAATATTCAAACAGATTATTTGAATCATGTTTGCACATGTGATTTTAACAAGTACATTGCATATGTCCCACACATGCAAATATCCATCCTTGTTTACAAGTTTTCGGGATGCAAATTTCACATTTAGTTGATGATATAGGATCTATTGGTACCTATAGTTGATCTGTGTGGCCACATTTTGCTATATTCACTCACAATATCTAAAATTGTTTTTTCCTTCATGAATAGGATTGCATATAGTAATAAATTTTAATTTGGTACATTGTCATTTGACTTTCCACTATACTGGTATGTATCAATGTTTGCACCAATGATCAAACCTCACCATTCCAACATTGCCTTAAACTTTATGATACATACTCTACCTGATTAGTTATTTAACCTGTAAATGGCTAAATATGCTTGTAGAAACTTCATCTATTTTTAGGATGCATTTGTCACTTTAATACATGCCCATTGCTTCACATCTTTGAGTGTCACTCTATCAAGTTTACCTTTTTTAACCATATTTGCAACCTGAATGTTATATTGAAATCACCATATCTAACACATTTTAACTTCATTTGCCTACATCTTCCTTTTTTTAGAATTAAGTGAAACATGTTATATATTTTCAGGTCTAGTCTGGTATCTGAAACAAAGTATTAGAGTTGGATCAATTTGGAAGCTCTCCAGTAGTCCAATGGTGATAGCAAGGTCTCATAAGGACATGTGCAGTGTGCTGCTATAAGTGACCAAGATGAGTTCATATCAGTACACTGATATACAGCATCTCAAAGACATGGCTTAGATCTTCATGAGAGAGATTCGCATCTTTTTTCAGTAAGGTGAAACTGTATTTTCATATTGCATTGTTGACTTTTGTAGTTATCGGCATTAAAATGGAATGCATATTTGCTATAAAACATGGTAGTGGTCCCATCAAAACTTTAAATTTGAGTGGGATATTAGTTATACAAACAACTGTCCAAGTACCTGAAACAATAAATGTGGAACATAGTACCTGTCATTGTTTCTTTAGTATGTACACCTATATGCATCTGGATAGGCATATTGTAATTTGCTGTCAAAATCACTGTGAGCTATCATGCTTCAGTACCCCTGGGATTAATATTATCAGTTGTACAGACCTAAACTACCATTTGTTTTAAAGACCATTCATTAATCAACATTGCTGCCTTAAATTTGTCAAACTGAATGTCATAACTTGTATGAAAATTTATTTTTTGTAAAATAAAAAGTTTTTAAAATTTATATATTTTTTAAATTTTCATTAAAATTTAATATATCAATATTTTTTAATTTCAAGACTATTTTCAGACAGGCCTTATCAAGTATTACAATTAGGTTTTTACTGCATTGAAAAATTCCTATAATTAAGGAAGATATAGCAAATTTAGTTTTGGTTTCTTAAGAACAATTGGACCTCAAATTGCACCCTATAGAACACCAGCACTACACACTTTCTGACAGCTGTCACATGTCTTGCTTGCAAGGAAATTTCAAAAGACTTTATGTATGAAGTTGAAACAGTAGTGGCATGCAAAATAAAATGCAAATATAAAAGTTTGACAAAAACATTGACCCTTTCAGGAATCGGTACACAATTAATAAAATCCGGTTCAGTACCCACGAATGTAGTCCCAGTCTATTTTTAGATCACTTTTTCCGGTCTAAATTTAGTGGTGATACTAGAGTCAGATTTTGGCATTCTTGGTAAGGATTTAAAGGCAATTGTTTATTCTTTAAAATGTGAGCTTATGGTGTGGTTGTCTGTGTGTATTTCGGCGACAGTGCACATTGAGTAATAAGGTCATGGTGATGATCCGGAAGTGAATTCTGTGTTCCGTTGCCTGGTGTTTTGTTTACAATTCAGCCTCTCAAAAAAATGCAGGTCAACCCTTGACAAGAACTAAACCGTAAAGTCATCTTTGAAGGTATTTTAGATTAACATATGATTTGTATTGATTGTCACACAGTGGAAAGTTCAGTACTGAGAAACAAATGTAGAGAATATATAGTGAAATTAATTGTGTACTATGTCCTGTCAGTAAAAACTTGAAACTGATATAAAATTTTTATTATTAATGACATACACATGAAATTTTAATAGGTTATGTATATTGACTTTAAAAATATAAAAATGAAATTAAAAATAAAAAAATAATTTTAATTTTAAAAATTTAAATGAAATTTAAAAAAACAATTAAAAAATAAAAATTTTCCACCAAGTATACACATATATAATATTTTTTGGGAATGATATTAAATGATATCAGCATATATATACTCCTACACCATATACAAGCTCAAATGATGGATATTTGTCAAATTTGATCAGAGAAAATATCTTTATTAGTCAAAATGAGACCCTCATTTAAAATACATGAAGACAAAATTCTACTTTGCTTTGTACCTTTAGGTCATTGAAACTATTTATTTGGGGTTCAAACAGCTAATTTATGTGTTTATGATGGGGTGACTTCCTGAGTAACACATATCTGCTTGTATAGCTATCAGTAATTGTTTATAACCATAGTTATAGGGTATTTAGTGAGAGGACAGAGATGAAGACTTTATACTAGAACCTGTTCAAGTTCTCTACAAAATCATATTAAGCTGTCAGAGAATGAAATACAGGTCAGAGGGGTAAAATATACTTTACCCAGGTATATTTACCATTGCATGTAAGAAAACAGCAAAATGATGTAAGTTGAACACAGAATGCATTCCATTTTATTGTTCAGTTTCTTTAAGATGTTGATTGATGTAGTGCGACATTGTAGCCTAGATGATATTATGGGAATTCTCATGATCCATTTTGCTTTATGCATTATTAATGACTAATAATATTTGTTATCTGACACTTTAAAGATTACATAAGTAATATTCAAACAGATTATTTGAATTTAACTTTCTACAACTGATCCTAACATGGTTACATAGCTGACATGAACAAATATGCATATATTTTGTAATGTTTGGAATCAAAAGTTGACATTGTTAGGCTGACATGGTACCTATAGTGAATCTGTAAGGCTCAGTTTTGATTGTGTGCACTTAAAATATCCCAAGATGTTATTTTCATCATGAATATGCCTCTGTATGGTAACACATTTCAATTTAGTACTTTGACAGAGGGCGGTATTGCAGCATCAGCTGATATTTCATTCCATTGAATCATTGAATCATTGAACTTAAAACCTTGGTAGCCAAGACTCTTAAAAATAGACTAAAAATATTCAAACAGATTATTTGAATCATGTTTGCACATGTGATTTTAACAAGTACATTGCATATGTCCCACACATGCAAATATCCATCCTTGTTTACAAGTTTTCGGGATGCAAATTTCACATTTAGTTGATGATATAGGATCTATTGGTACCTATAGTTGATCTGTGTGGCCACATTTTGCTATATTCACTCACAATATCTAAAATTGTTTTTTCCTTCATGAATAGGATTGCATATAGTAATAAATTTTAATTTGGTACATTGTCATTTGACTTTCCACTATACTGGTATGTATCAATGTTTGCACCAATGATCAAACCTCACCATTCCAACATTGCCTTAAACTTTATGATACATACTCTACCTGATTAGTTATTTAACCTGTAAATGGCTAAATATGCTTGTAGAAACTTCATCTATTTTTAGGATGCATTTGTCACTTTAATACATGCCCATTGCTTCACATCTTTGAGTGTCACTCTATCAAGTTTACCTTTTTTAACCATATTTGCAACCTGAATGTTATATTGAAATCACCATATCTAACACATTTTAACTTCATTTGCCTACATCTTCCTTTTTTTAGAATTAAGTGAAACATGTTATATATTTTCAGGTCTAGTCTGGTATCTGAAACAAAGTATTAGAGTTGGATCAATTTGGAAGCTCTCCAGTAGTCCAATGGTGATAGCAAGGTCTCATAAGGACATGTGCAGTGTGCTGCTATAAGTGACCAAGATGAGTTCATATCAGTACACTGATATACAGCATCTCAAAGACATGGCTTAGATCTTCATGAGAGAGATTCGCATCTTTTTTCAGTAAGGTGAAACTGTATTTTCATATTGCATTGTTGACTTTTGTAGTTATCGGCATTAAAATGGAATGCATATTTGCTATAAAACATGGTAGTGGTCCCATCAAAACTTTAAATTTGAGTGGGATATTAGTTATACAAACAACTGTCCAAGTACCTGAAACAATAAATGTGGAACATAGTACCTGTCATTGTTTCTTTAGTATGTACACCTATATGCATCTGGATAGGCATATTGTAATTTGCTGTCAAAATCACTGTGAGCTATCATGCTTCAGTACCCCTGGGATTAATATTATCAGTTGTACAGACCTAAACTACCATTTGTTTTAAAGACCATTCATTAATCAACATTGCTGCCTTAAATTTGTCAAACTGAATGTCATAACTTGTATGAAAATTTATTTTTTGTAAAATAAAAAGTTTTTAAAATTTATATATTTTTTAAAATTTTCATTAAAATTTAATATATCAATATTTTTTAATTTCAAGACTATTTTCAGACAGGCCTTATCAAGTATTACAATTAGGTTTTTACTGCATTGAAAAATTCCTATAATTAAGGAAGATATAGCAAATTTAGTTTTGGTTTCTTAAGAACAATTGGACCTCAAATTGCACCCTATAGAACACCAGCACTACACACTTTCTGACAGCTGTCACATGTCTTGCTTGCAAGGAAATTTCAAAAGACTTTATGTATGAAGTTGAAACAGTAGTGGCATGCAAAATAAAATGCAAATATAAAAGTTTGACAAAAACATTGACCCTTTCAGGAATCGGTACACAATTAATAAAATCCGGTTCAGTACCCACGAATGTAGTCCCAGTCTATTTTTAGATCACTTTTTCCGGTCTAAATTTAGTGGTGATACTAGAGTCAGATTTTGGCATTCTTGGTAAGGATTTAAAGGCAATTGTTTATTCTTTAAAATGTGAGCTTATGGTGTGGTTGTCTGTGTGTATTTCGGCGACAGTGCACATTGAGTAATAAGGTCATGGTGATGATCCGGAAGTGAATTCTGTGTTCCGTTGCCTGGTGTTTTGTTTACAATTCAGCCTCTCAAAAAAATGCAGGTCAACCCTTGACAAGAACTAAACCGTAAAGTCATCTTTGAAGGTATTTTAGATTAACATATGATTTGTATTGATTGTCACACAGTGGAAAGTTCAGTACTGAGAAACAAATGTAGAGAATATATAGTGAAATTAATTGTGTACTATGTCCTGTCAGTAAAAACTTGAAACTGATATAAAATTTTTATTATTAATGACATACACATGAAATTTTAATAGGTTATGTATATTGACTTTAAAAATATAAAAATGAAATTAAAAATAAAAAAATAATTTTAATTTTAAAAATTTAAATGAAATTTAAAAAAACAATTAAAAAATAAAAATTTTCCACCAAGTATACACATATATAATATTTTTTGGGAATGATATTAAATGATATCAGCATATATATACTCCTACACCATATACAAGCTCAAATGATGGATATTTGTCAAATTTGATCAGAGAAAATATCTTTATTAGTCAAAATGAGACCCTCATTTAAAATACATGAAGACAAAATTCTACTTTGCTTTGTACCTTTAGGTCATTGAAACTATTTATTTGGGGTTCAAACAGCTAATTTATGTGTTTATGATGGGGTGACTTCCTGAGTAACACATATCTGCTTGTATAGCTATCAGTAATTGTTTATAACCATAGTTATAGGGTATTTAGTGAGAGGACAGAGATGAAGACTTTATACTAGAACCTGTTCAAGTTCTCTACAAAATCATATTAAGCTGTCAGAGAATGAAATACAGGTCAGAGGGGTAAAATATACTTTACCCAGGTATATTTACCATTGCATGTAAGAAAACAGCAAAATGATGTAAGTTGAACACAGAATGCATTCCATTTTATTGTTCAGTTTCTTTAAGATGTTGATTGATGTAGTGCGACATTGTAGCCTAGATGATATTATGGGAATTCTCATGATCCATTTTGCTTTATGCATTATTAATGACTAATAATATTTGTTATCTGACACTTTAAAGATTACATAAGTAATATTCAAACAGATTATTTGAATTTAACTTTCTACAACTGATCCTAACATGGTTACATAGCTGACATGAACAAATATGCATATATTTTGTAATGTTTGGAATCAAAAGTTGACATTGTTAGGCTGACATGGTACCTATAGTGAATCTGTAAGGCTCAGTTTTGATTGTGTGCACTTAAAATATCCCAAGATGTTATTTTCATCATGAATATGCCTCTGTATGGTAACACATTTCAATTTAGTACTTTGACAGAGGGCGGTATTGCAGCATCAGCTGATATTTCATTCCATTGAATCATTGAATCATTGAACTTAAAACCTTGGTAGCCAAGACTCTTAAAAATAGACTAAAAATATTCAAACAGATTATTTGAATCATGTTTGCACATGTGATTTTAACAAGTACATTGCATATGTCCCACACATGCAAATATCCATCCTTGTTTACAAGTTTTCGGGATGCAAATTTCACATTTAGTTGATGATATAGGATCTATTGGTACCTATAGTTGATCTGTGTGGCCACATTTTGCTATATTCACTCACAATATCTAAAATTGTTTTTTCCTTCATGAATAGGATTGCATATAGTAATAAATTTTAATTTGGTACATTGTCATTTGACTTTCCACTATACTGGTATGTATCAATGTTTGCACCAATGATCAAACCTCACCATTCCAACATTGCCTTAAACTTTATGATACATACTCTACCTGATTAGTTATTTAACCTGTAAATGGCTAAATATGCTTGTAGAAACTTCATCTATTTTTAGGATGCATTTGTCACTTTAATACATGCCCATTGCTTCACATCTTTGAGTGTCACTCTATCAAGTTTACCTTTTTTAACCATATTTGCAACCTGAATGTTATATTGAAATCACCATATCTAACACATTTTAACTTCATTTGCCTACATCTTCCTTTTTTTAGAATTAAGTGAAACATGTTATATATTTTCAGGTCTAGTCTGGTATCTGAAACAAAGTATTAGAGTTGGATCAATTTGGAAGCTCTCCAGTAGTCCAATGGTGATAGCAAGGTCTCATAAGGACATGTGCAGTGTGCTGCTATAAGTGACCAAGATGAGTTCATATCAGTACACTGATATACAGCATCTCAAAGACATGGCTTAGATCTTCATGAGAGAGATTCGCATCTTTTTTCAGTAAGGTGAAACTGTATTTTCATATTGCATTGTTGACTTTTGTAGTTATCGGCATTAAAATGGAATGCATATTTGCTATAAAACATGGTAGTGGTCCCATCAAAACTTTAAATTTGAGTGGGATATTAGTTATACAAACAACTGTCCAAGTACCTGAAACAATAAATGTGGAACATAGTACCTGTCATTGTTTCTTTAGTATGTACACCTATATGCATCTGGATAGGCATATTGTAATTTGCTGTCAAAATCACTGTGAGCTATCATGCTTCAGTACCCCTGGGATTAATATTATCAGTTGTACAGACCTAAACTACCATTTGTTTTAAAGACCATTCATTAATCAACATTGCTGCCTTAAATTTGTCAAACTGAATGTCATAACTTGTATGAAAATTTATTTTTTGTAAAATAAAAAGTTTTTAAAATTTATATATTTTTTAAATTTTCATTAAAATTTAATATATCAATATTTTTTAATTTCAAGACTATTTTCAGACAGGCCTTATCAAGTATTACAATTAGGTTTTTACTGCATTGAAAAATTCCTATAATTAAGGAAGATATAGCAAATTTAGTTTTGGTTTCTTAAGAACAATTGGACCTCAAATTGCACCCTATAGAACACCAGCACTACACACTTTCTGACAGCTGTCACATGTCTTGCTTGCAAGGAAATTTCAAAAGACTTTATGTATGAAGTTGAAACAGTAGTGGCATGCAAAATAAAATGCAAATATAAAAGTTTGACAAAAACATTGACCCTTTCAGGAATCGGTACACAATTAATAAAATCCGGTTCAGTACCCACGAATGTAGTCCCAGTCTATTTTTAGATCACTTTTTCCGGTCTAAATTTAGTGGTGATACTAGAGTCAGATTTTGGCATTCTTGGTAAGGATTTAAAGGCAATTGTTTATTCTTTAAAATGTGAGCTTAGGGTGTGGTTGTCTGTGTGTATTTCGGCGACAGTGCACATTGAGTAATAAGGTCATGGTGATGATCCGGAAGTGAATTCTGTGTTCCGTTGCCTGGTGTTTTGTTTACAATTCAGCCTCTCAAAAAAATGCAGGTCAACCCTTGACAAGAACTAAACCGTAAAGTCATCTTTGAAGGTATTTTAGATTAACATATGATTTGTATTGATTGTCACACAGTGGAAAGTTCAGTACTGAGAAACAAATGTAGAGAATATATAGTGAAATTAATTGTGTACTATGTCCTGTCAGTAAAAACTTGAAACTGATATAAAATTTTTATTATTAATGACATACACATGATATTTTAATAGGTTATGTATATTGACTTTAAAAATATAAAAATGAAATTAAAAATAAAAAAATAATTTTAATTTTAAAAATTTAAATGAAATTTAAAAAAACAATTAAAAAATAAAAATTTTCCACCAAGTATACACATATATAATATTTTTTGGGAATGATATTAAATGATATCAGCATATATATACTCCTACACCATATACAAGCTCAAATGATGGATATTTGTCAAATTTGATCAGAGAAAATATCTTTATTAGTCAAAATGAGACCCTCATTTAAAATACATGAAGACAAAATTCTACTTTGCTTTGTACCTTTAGGTCATTGAAACTATTTATTTGGGGTTCAAACAGCTAATTTATGTGTTTATGATGGGGTGACTTCCTGAGTAACACATATCTGCTTGTATAGCTATCAGTAATTGTTTATAACCATAGTTATAGGGTATTTAGTGAGAGGACAGAGATGAAGACTTTATACTAGAACCTGTTCAAGTTCTCTACAAAATCATATTAAGCTGTCAGAGAATGAAATACAGGTCAGAGGGGTAAAATATACTTTACCCAGGTATATTTACCATTGCATGTAAGAAAACAGCAAAATGATGTAAGTTGAACACAGAATGCATTCCATTTTATTGTTCAGTTTCTTTAAGATGTTGATTGATGTAGTGCGACATTGTAGCCTAGATGATATTATGGGAATTCTCATGATCCATTTTGCTTTATGCATTATTAATGACTAATAATATTTGTTATCTGACACTTTAAAGATTACATAAGTAATATTCAAACAGATTATTTGAATTTAACTTTCTACAACTGATCCTAACATGGTTACATAGCTGACATGAACAAATATGCATATATTTTGTAATGTTTGGAATCAAAAGTTGACATTGTTAGGCTGACATGGTACCTATAGTGAATCTGTAAGGCTCAGTTTTGATTGTGTGCACTTAAAATATCCCAAGATGTTATTTTCATCATGAATATGCCTCTGTATGGTAACACATTTCAATTTAGTACTTTGACAGAGGGCGGTATTGCAGCATCAGCTGATATTTCATTCCATTGAATCATTGAATCATTGAACTTAAAACCTTGGTAGCCAAGACTCTTAAAAATAGACTAAAAATATTCAAACAGATTATTTGAATCATGTTTGCACATGTGATTTTAACAAGTACATTGCATATGTCCCACACATGCAAATATCCATCCTTGTTTACAAGTTTTCGGGATGCAAATTTCACATTTAGTTGATGATATAGGATCTATTGGTACCTATAGTTGATCTGTGTGGCCACATTTTGCTATATTCACTCACAATATCTAAAATTGTTTTTTCCTTCATGAATAGGATTGCATATAGTAATAAATTTTAATTTGGTACATTGTCATTTGACTTTCCACTATACTGGTATGTATCAATGTTTGCACCAATGATCAAACCTCACCATTCCAACATTGCCTTAAACTTTATGATACATACTCTACCTGATTAGTTATTTAACCTGTAAATGGCTAAATATGCTTGTAGAAACTTCATCTATTTTTAGGATGCATTTGTCACTTTAATACATGCCCATTGCTTCACATCTTTGAGTGTCACTCTATCAAGTTTACCTTTTTTAACCATATTTGCAACCTGAATGTTATATTGAAATCACCATATCTAACACATTTTAACTTCATTTGCCTACATCTTCCTTTTTTTTAGAATTAAGTGAAACATGTTATATATTTTCAGGTCTAGTCTGGTATCTGAAACAAAGTATTAGAGTTGGATCAATTTGGAAGCTCTCCAGTAGTCCAATGGTGATAGCAAGGTCTCATAAGGACATGTGCAGTGTGCTGCTATAAGTGACCAAGATGAGTTCATATCAGTACACTGATATACAGCATCTCAAAGACATGGCTTAGATCTTCATGAGAGAGATTCGCATCTTTTTTCAGTAAGGTGAAACTGTATTTTCATATTGCATTGTTGACTTTTGTAGTTATCGGCATTAAAAATGGAATGCATAATTTT
>JAEAOA010000681.1:0-172500 GCA_016746295.1 Potamilus streckersoni
ATGACAACAATGATATCAATTATTGGCAGCAATTTGAAGGTGGTTATGACAATATATTTACGACAAAATCGCTAAGGCTCCATTTGTAAAATGGGGTCTTATTTTTTTTTGGATAAAATATGAGATTTCGTAGGAAGGCTCTATTGGGCATTCTGAGGCTTTAATCGATTTTGTCGCAAAAATTTGTAGGGTTCACCCTCCCTGCTGCTGGATAAGTTAATATATTGCTACTTCAAACTATCATCGAATCGAGTTCACAGGTATGAATTTACAACAGGCAAATCATTCTTTAATATAATATAATAACTTTCTCATAAATAGTCAAATATGTATTATATATATATATATATATATATATATATATATATATATATATATATATATATATATATATATATATATATATATATATATATATATATATATATATGTACATCCTTTAACGATAGATAATGCATTTTTTTTAAAACAAATCTTTTATATTTCCATACTTTTTGCAAGCAAAGTTTCATTTATACGTGACCATGTTCGTGGAGTATCAATGCAGGACGCTCGTCATTTCATTTGTTATTATTAATTTCAGAAATTATTGGTGGACGGTTAATACATTCAACACGTAAACGTTTATTTGATGTAAAACCGTTAATGGTATGCTTCCTTAAGTTTTAGTGATACCTTAATTACATTCATGTTATAAAATCGTACATTTTAGACAATGTACATGCATCCTAATCAATCAATTTTGTTCTTTTAATGTTGCAATAACTAACAAAATGCATACTTTCGGATCAAATGAAAGACTATGTTCCGCCGTCGATCTATTTTTGTAAATTCTGGTTCAACATTTACAACAGCGTCAGTTTGAATGTCCCATTCAGCTACATCATGTTGTTTCTTAAAAAGTGTTCAATTAATTGCAGGATGTGGTATAAGGTTCAGAATCTATAGGAGAAACGATGATTGAAGGACAAATAATTTATGTTCAGTCTAATATATATGATCATTGTGCTATAACAATATATATATATATATATATATATATATATATATATATATATATATATATATATATATATATATATATAAGTTTTGTGCACACATATTAAGTCCTTCTCTGGACAAAACGATGCACATTAGTCATGAAATCAAGTCTTTCAGTTTTGAAGGTTAAATCCTATCATTAATCAAACTAGTATAACATACACTATCACCTGTGCATCTTATTGCACCTTAGGGGCATGCTTCTGCTGTGTTGTTGACTTCTAATCATCACGGTAATTCATTTTGGTTTAACAATTGCACAAATCATTATGTAAATGGTCATGCTGATACAAATGCTAATCAGTTGTACTTATCGCTCATGTATGTTAAACGATGCTTTTTAATTTTATGCAATATGTCGATATAATAACATATTAACAATGAACAATGTTGGATCCAAAATAACAAACTACAACAAGTACAATGCACTCTATACCGTTGAGGGATACTATTCCAAATTACATTTGCAATTTATTTTATTCATTATGGATACAGATGTAAGAAACTGCTGAAGTAAAATAATAATAAAAACTATTTCACAAAGTATTTAGACTCTGCTTTATCGGTTTCGTCACAGTGACTACCAAATACAATTTGCTTAAACTTTAACCCCAAAGAAACTTTTGTTACTAATTTCGTTATTTCAAATGATTATAAAATTGAATAATTAACATTATAAATGGAATCATCGACCTGATTTTAAACTCACATAAAGTATCATTCCATCTTAGGTTTTGGAAACATAATCCGCACTAAAGTAGGATCAAATGATCCGGATGTGGTGCTATCAAGAAGGAATGAAATGTGTATCAGCTATATAGGTTGTCTTAGACAAAATAAATGACTTAATCTAAGAACTCTCCCTTATCAACACCCATTTCTAATGTGAATATATTTAACAACCAGCAATCATCCCAAATCCCCCAATGTTTCAATTCTTTGGTATATCATGCTCACCAAATATCATAGATAATAAACAAAATAATTTTTAAAAATATACTCATATCAGTGACAAGTGAAAAACATACTTGTTATGTATGCGAATTTGACCATACGATATTAATTGCATCCCGATTTGAGTGAATCAAAAACACGTATTGAAGCACATGCATTATATCTAAGTGATCATCGTAGCGAAATAGAATATAAAGTTACAAATTATTATAGAAGGCAGTAAATAATTTGTTGTTAATTATTAAAACAAAATCTATAGCGCTACTTAAATACTATGTACAACACTGAATTCAGAGATATTAGCCTCCGTAGTAAATGTTTACTAATGGAGTCAAAACTCTCTGTGCTCTGATAGGCAACGTGTTGCACATATGGAGATAACGGTAATTAACAGGATCCTCTCCATGTCAGCGAGAAACCTCATACTGATTCATGTTTTATCGAAAACGGATGTTTGCTTTTACACACAGGTATTACTTATAACATGACAAAACATTGTTCAATCGTTGGAGCAAGACACAAAATATTATAGTACATTTATTGTGTCCTGTTCATGATCGAAATTTATTTACATTATTGCAGGACATTATTTTCAAAGAATCGTAATTTTCAGTGCTTAACCACTAACTCTTCATATGATATCAATGGCCGATTTGGATAATTTAAAACAGTAAGGTGCATTTTATATACGATATATGCATCATAGTTATTATAAATGTACTTCCCATCTAATATTGTTTTCTTGTTTTAATACCATCAAAACATATACCACCGAATTTTAATATGGTTATGGACACAACGTCTACCCATATGTACGAAACAGTGAGTCAACGAAAAGCAGTCCTGCTTACAATAGAACAAGTTTTCATCATGATTATACACATAATTACAAGCTTGGAAAAATAACAGAGACAAAATTTTAAATAAATACTTGTGATACTGTTTATATAATTATTTACAGATTTTGAGCTCCACTTTTTATACCTTATATGTAAACATTACTGATCTGAGTCCACGTCAGATCCGTTGGTACTATTTTAAATTCAAAAGCACATTTTAAAAGTTAAAAATCTACAAATAAAACCTATCTTCTATAATTTACTGCCTGATTGTGTGAGGTATTAGTTAAATAAATGACGGATGATTCGCACGTCATTTTTTTGCCAGAATTTCACGAGAGACACACAAAAAACTAGACATGGCTTATCTTCCAATTCTCAATGATAGCGTTGTTTATCAAAGTCATTCATTCAATGCCTCATGATGAATAGCACATCTTCATTTTCTTTGCAGAGAGTCCTAAGGCGCATACCAGTACAATACTGCCAGTTAAACCGATCATACTGGGTGAGGTTTTACAGTTATTTGTGTTTCTCTTTCAGAAAGCATTATCCAGTCTTTACGTTGTGCGTGAATGACTGAGTTTGCACACGAAGAATTGTAGCTAAGGCTAAGAACTTAACATACAACATTTATATTGTTATTTTGTTTCCTTTCCAACAAATCTAATTTAGCAGACGTTTATCTCATTCTTATATATTTTGAATTACAGTATAATCACAATCGCTGTGACACGCCAGACACTTTATTGATGCACTGGTTGGGCCAAATAGTCAAGTATGCATAGGTGAAGACATTTTTTTTGTTAAAGCTTTTTTTGCGCACACACCCATTTTCGTCTGAAACATTTTGATAATTATGTCCGTATGTGTACAATTTAATATCTTGAAATAGATAAACCAGGTTGGTGGCCGTTTAAATTTGGCCATAGTGTTGTGAAACAACTGTTGGAGAATTTTGGCAAGACGTTTTATGAAAATGTATGGTTCTTTGCTTATAATGGAATAATCAACTAATTAAGTTTTACATGTTATGCACGTTCATCATATTTCTCCACTGGAATATGACATCATAGGTTAATTGTCATTGTTCTTCTTTTTTCAAAGTTCTCTTCCTCAATTGGGATATATTGTCAAAAAATACGGTTGTTAGTCGTTAAGACTGATAACCAACCCTTTAGATCTTTTCACCCATTTGACATCATGCCATAGATTAAACATAATCCTTCATTTCTCTGCTTTCTGATATATCAATGTCACGACAAAGAGCTGATTTCCTAGGTAGGATAAATAAATCATAGCGGTAATGAATTTAGTACGCCCTACAATCACTGACCAATTAACAGGGTGTGGTTGCTCTAACATGAGCTAAATTAACATTTTGCGAATTTATTGCAACCATTACTACTTGACATTTCCACTTTCTGAGCACATAGTGTGACATACACACCTTAAATGATAGTTCCTTATGTTCTATTTACGAGGATAATTTTGATATTATTAAATAGCTTGGTAACATAATTGACCATGATTCAAGTTACTAAAGGTTTCAATTCATCAAAAATTACATGTTATTCAAATACTTTCATTGAACGTGGTAATGACATTAACACTGATCAATTAAGCGAACAATGAAGCTGCATTTACACTGAAGCAGAAAAATGATGAATTAAAAAATTAAAAGAAAACCATTTGCTAAATATTTATGAAATTATAATTTGTATTACAAGACATGAAACATCTAATAAATGGTATGCGTCTAAGGGTGTAAAATCTGTGGAGCGTAGCTTTCAGCACGACTACGTAAGTTGCTTTGATAAAGTGTTTTAGTACTAATCCGAGCTATGCTTGTTCTAAACGTCAAAAACAAAATTACGGAAGTGTTTGGTACCGCCAGTATCCCGATTTATTACATTATTCCCTCAGGTTTTATTCATTTATTTTTTAAGAGTCCACCAAAGAAGCAGTTTGATTCTCCAAATCATGGGAATATCAAGAAGGTACAGAACGAGAGAAGTATGTGAACTATTCCTTGGAGCGGCGGCATAAGGTAACTTTTATAATTTAAATAATTACAAAACATCCGTATTATAAACATCCGTATTATGTCACAACTCTTACTACAGTATTCGCAAACACTTCAGTTGGTAATCCTTACCGTTTGTAGAAGCAGGAAACTTCACGGATAAAAATAACTACACAACATGTATTCGTTTCCTTCAAAAACTATAACTTTTAACCTGATTTACTCCAGGGTGTACTCAACATGTCAACTTTATGGCGTTTCTAACAGTATGTGATTTTCTTTATTAACACGGTCGCCACATGTTTGGTGGCGAGTTGTTTATGGAAAAAAATGTGATGTATTTCGTGTTTTGCATGCCCCATTACTTTCCTTTATTTTTCACATTGCAACTCCTTGAACAGGCACAAACGCACATATGATCATTCACCTTTTAATTTCCTCATTGGTGGATAGAAGTATTAGCAATTTAACTGAAAAAAATATTGGACGCCGACGACATTTCCTTTACGATAATCAATCGCTCTAGAAGCAAGGCCCTTTTGTTATGTTTTATTCTTTAGTAAGGGTACTCCAATGATGTTTAGGTCAGGAATTGTACGTTGATGAATGAAACAAATCTCGTTGTGTGCGTTATTACATCATTAATCCCATTCGTGTCTACATTTCCTCGGTAGTATAAACATACAAGATAGTGTGAAATTACAGTATGTATGATGCACGGATAGCTTATTCATTTCTTCATATAACGACAACTATACTAATGGTAAAACTTCACGGACACGATAATTAAAGTGTTGGACATTCTTACCCTCACAAACGTATATTCGTGTTCGGACTGAGCATGTACTTCTTCAGAGGGACAAAAAAAATAAAAATAAAAAGCAAACACTAACTTCTAGGGGCAAATTTTAACAAGCGCTATAAAAATACAAATTTGTTCAGGGATGCTAGACGAGCAGGTTTATAGCTCAAACACATACAGAACGGGATTTTGCATAATTCTAAGCTGAGTACAAAAGATGAGAAGGAGAGCGATGAGAGATCTACATCACAACTATATTCAAGTAGAGTTATGCAAGGACGTTTTGACGGAAATTGATACCATAATTATGTGTAGGAAAAATTTACAATAAAATAATAATAATAATAATAATAATAATAATAATAATAATAATAATAATAATAATAATAATAATAATAATAATAATAATAATACAGCAACGAAATCATACTGTAGTATAAAAGAAAATATCTAAAATCAAATTGTATGAGATACACTAACACCACAAGCACACTGACATTGAGACAAAATGGTATAAATTAATTTATACACTATATTGGCTTTTCGTAAATATTTGATGAGGTATATTAGGTTGACTTAGATAGTAATTGGAGTGGCATAATACTGGATGGTTGTAGGGATCATTAATAGATCAAACAGAATAAATACGGCCATTGATTCAACATTCCCGTAGAGACCAGCTTTCAAAAAATTGCATGCGAAGGTTGGTTACGAAAAATTTGTTTGCGGACAGATATTGTTCAGTGCATTATATTTGAAGAAATGAATCTATTATAAAAGAAAAAGGAGAGGAATTTTTTTGTGATGAAGAACTATCAATTTTGGCATAACGGCCTATTCTCAGCCATTATTAGGTGTGATTGCTTATTTGCTACGCATTATGTTTGCACCCATATCAATATGATGCAATTTCAAGTCATGGGAGATCTGGACATTTCTTTGTCTTTCCCTTTCAAGCCAAAGTATTACAGGACAAACTACGAAAGAGATTAAAATAAGTGACATGATACCCTTAAGGGACTGGATTGTCTTTCAAATAATTTATTGGTACAATCAAATTTAATAATGAAAATAATATTATGAAGTAATTACGATATGGTCCTTTTAACGACTAAGGAGCTAAACATATGGCCATTGCACGAAATATTTATTGATGACACATATACGTTTAGAAAGATTTGTTATACTGATTCTATCAGATCAAGCGATCACGTGATCATTAATACTAATATCAATGTACTCAAGATTTTATCAGCAAATAAGACAAGCAATGGCAAAGCATATCTTTCATTAGCATATGATTTTCTAAATATGACCTTCCTGAACTTTTGACATCTTTACAATTAATGTTTATTAATTTTCATACATTTACTAAGATTTCTTTTGACGTAACATTTCCAAGTGTAAACGACTGACATATTCCTGCACAATGTTCTATTGTACTTTTCAGCTACTAAATACATTTATTGGTACGCCAGGATTAGAAGGACTCGACCATATACGTTTCAGGTGGGTTCTATTGCTACATATAGTTTATATTATCGCTATTCATCTTAACGACCTTATGATGATTTTGTTTGACCTCTCATAATGTATAGGTGCTCAGTTACGTTTGGTAAAAGTCCTAATAAAATTGAGTATGTATGATGAACGGACAATTATTAGTTAATATCTCCATCCCGATTGATAAACAAAACAACAAAATCAATAATATGTACATTGCAGTGGCATGTTTTGTGCTCGAGCTCCAGAATCATTCGATGCATATATTGTGAACTGCAGAAACGGAAGAAACAAATATCAAAAGAATTATTATATGGAACGAATATTTTCATATATTTCACTGAAATAAAAGTTAACTATTTTAGCAGAAGCAAACTCATTAACTAAAAGGATATCCTTTTATCACTTAAATATGCCAACACTGACGAAACTTGATGTATACAATATGTCCTATAATACTTTTACACACCTAATGTTCATTTGATTTTCGATTTCAGAAATGCCAGCATTGACTATGATTTTGTCCTAAAAAGTGCTAATCAACAGAATCTAATACAATCATTATCATTTATCAATAACACCGTTCTGACGAAACTACAAAACATAAAAATATGCATTGATTCAGTCAACATACCAATATCGTTACTAAATATGCCATCGCAACTGGCGTTCTGTATGTGTTGACACATTCTTAGCTTTCAGTATTTTCTTCTATCGTCCATTATTTTGAAAAAACTATGTCTTTTTAAAGCCTGCCAGATGAAAAAATACCAGCTTTATGTCAAATTTACAGAAGAAATTATAAAATATTAATATTAGTTAGCTATGAGACATGCAGTTTTCATTTTTTTTCACTATGAAATGAGCAAAGCATTTCCAACACCTACCACTATATACTTAAACTGATGACAAATATGATTATAGTTTCCTATTGTCAAAAGGTGCGAATCAAAGATAAAATAAATGTTTAAATATATTGTTCATCATATGCTAACATGTTCATTGTTATATATATATATATATATATATATATATATATATATATATATATATATATATATATATATATATATATATATATATATATATATATATATATAATATGAAGGCAAAATCTGTAATAGAAAGGAAAGTTTGAAGGTAGCCAAGCCATATCTATATATATTGTTCAGTAATTACTAAAATCTATAGCCATAATATATGTGATCTCCTTGTGAATCCTTGCAATTTTGGATACGATTGTGTTATACATGACGAAACAGCATTATGTCAGGACAGATGCTATTCAAATTCAGTTCAGTGTTCCAACGGCGGAGAATGTTGACTACAAATATAAAAATCTACGATGTCAGTAAGCACATCTTTATTCGTTTTAATTTGTTCCATTATGTTTTACCTGCATTCTTTGTTATATTGAATATAGCTAAATAACTTATATATGCATTTTCATGGATGCAATGATCTTCCTCGTTTTAATATATGTTACCAACGTGCAGAAAGAGCAGGTATACGCTGTTTAGAAACTATTGCGAAACTGAATTTCTTTTCATATTGTTTCTTCTCAACCAAATCTATGGCGTTTACTGCATATCGTATATGGTGAAGACTAGACAAGGGTTCCTAGGGAGTCTTAAGCATAATTTTGCAAACAAATGACAAATGGTGAGATGCCATCATGTATACCACACATTTTTCAGCATTAAATTTATCTCAATTAATGTTTGACATGCAGCAAATACTTCATTTTATATATGGGCATTTAAAACGTAACAATATGATTAGCTAAGTACGAAAGAAAACAAAACATATTTAAAACAGTAGATGTTTGTGTAAATATGCGTGTCATTTGCGAACCATTCTTACGCAATTTGTTGTCTTCCAGGTGTCATGATACGAATGAATATTTTTTCACTGGTGGCAGATGCGAGGTAGAGATTAAGAAGGTACAGTCTTTATCCCTCTCCGCCAAGGACTATGCAATTATTGCTGGTTCTGCTGCAGGAGCAGTTGTGCTGATTGCCATAGTTGTCCACATCATAACGTGCCTGGGAAAGAAACATGTACAGAGAAAGGAAACCGATGCACAAATCGATAGCAAGTGAGTAGCACAATTACATATTTCACTTGAGAGAAACAGTATTGTTTGAATACAATGTTAATTATGTATAATGAATTCAAAGGTGAGACCGGAACAAGTACAAATGAAAGAAAGGTACATTGCACTCACTGGATCCTGGTGGCCAAAGTGGTTAGAGCTTCCGTCACGGATGCGGGAAGTCTCTGGTTCAAACCCCGGCTGAGTCATACAAAAGACGTATTCAGGTGGTAACCGAAGTTGTCTCAATTGGTGGCAATTGCTAAGATGTTAGTTTTCGGAATGGTTGTGCTGGTGTCAGGAAAATGTAACTGGGTATGACGTCGTTCTACGTGTCTGATCCATGATGTCCCAATGCAAGACGATATAACTGCTAAACTGCACAGAAACATTTTTAGAACTACGTTAAACGTTTCACTCTTACACACAAACTGTTAAAATCTGATGTTATTTTTTGCAATGAAATTATATATTTCCCCATGCGAAGAGACACACATGATAGTATTTCTCCATTATAATATCAGTATTGTTAAAAATTGGAAGTTATCCTACATTGTATCTGTTTCACACTTGCCCTGACAATAATTACATAAATTCGTTGCTTCAGTTATTTTGTTTTCAGATTAATAAGGAGTATCTCTTTTGAGCTACAAAACCTCAAACTAGGGTGTCAATATAGCAGGAAGTTTCCCTGATGTATTTTACTCTGACACAAAAAAAGCAAGTTATATATGGATTTGCTATGTTTTTTAAATACAATCACATCCTACGATTGCTTTACTTGATATTTTGTCATATTTCAAGACATGTGGTTTGTTAATTATGTTCAATCCATTTCTAAGACTTAGAGCGGATTTGAGGCAGATAGTTGATTATGCAATTTTATTACAATTATGTAAAATACTTTGCATTTCATGTATATTTCAATCTAGATCGAATCTCAGTGTTACTTACGTTTCTGTCCGTATGACTCAGTTGCACGAACCTGTCTTTGACAACACTACATAGGTGTACGATTCCGGTCTGCAGGAAATGAGCACAAATCACAGAGTATACAGAGATACACATACCGGAGATGAGGTCAGTTCTTTGTATATTCTATTGCCTGTATGTATGTTTGCATGTGCATTTAATTTATCAAATGATTATTTGGCTCTGTTGGATATTTTAATCTACCTTATGTCGTAAATGTTCTTATGTCTGATTGCTGGTTTACAACTATCCATTATCTTTAAACATGTTCAATAGCCTCTTCACTAGATACTTAAACTTACTCTCAAGGATATGTCATTTTTAAATATGATTATGAATTTGATTAGGATCAAAAAGGCATTTAAATTATTTTGTGTTATCTTTATTGCCCACTTTTATCCTACATCGTTTGTGATTTGTCAGAGCTTAGAAGGAATGAAAGACGCAAATAATATAATATATACATGTGCTATAAAACTGAATAAATACCAACTTTTCTGGAAATTCATTCAAAAGTTTCCCATACGCAATGAATTGTGTATTCCCATACACAATGAATTGTGTATGTTTTATGTCCATTTGTTATTGATATTTTAACAAATTGTAAACATGCTTTAAGATAGTAGAAATTGATAAGTTAGAGAGACAATTGATTTAATATTCAAAACAGCAATAGACAAATGTCACAGGTAAAGAGACATCCATTTCTAGTTCGAACACAGACAGAGCACTGATACCATTTTATCAGCATTGGTAATATCAATCGTTCTCAACTATTTATATGCATAATAAATGAAGGTATAATATTGTCACAACAATAAATTCCCTATTTGTTATTAATGAACTGGCATCCAACAATACGATAGACAGTTTTGATATTATTCAGGCTATAATCTATCAACCAACCTTCAAGACGATACCATTGTCGAACGAAATCACAGAACGTGAAACTGAACTCACAGATCATTTTTCTCGTCACCCAGATTACAACCCAAATGACATAAATAATCATGTAAGTAATGGCAATTGCGCTTTTATAATTATACGCTTCAAACATATTTTAGCAGGATATCGGTATTTTAACTATAATCATTAGCAAACACGAAAAAAAATAATCTAGAACATGTATATATCAGCCTTAATTCCACAGTGGAACAAAATATTTTATAACACAACCTATAACATTCTTACTTGCTACGGGTCTGTTTCTTACACCACATTCATATGCACACATGTTGTAACTATTATAATACAAAGTACAATCATTAATAAATTATAATAAAAAATACTGAAATGTAGCTTATTCGTGCGTTTCTCTTTTATTTCCAATTTATTTAACATATTACGTTGCTGGATTAATGATTGCTCTAGCTAATCATGTAAGTAAATAAGGAAATATAAATTGTTAATTGTTTCATTAAAATACATTACATTTAAATAAATGAATGAAATGATTATAGCTGTCCTAATTCTTAATTCCATAACATTAATTATTGTAAGTGTAAAACAACTTTAGCACAAATATTCAAATTAATGTTATTGCCACGAAATATCAACATCTTTCAGCACTAACGCACGTCACCCAGTTTGATGGACCAAATGAACTAGACACTGTAATAAAGTAAATGTATGCACTGAATTATGGTGGTACATTTTCCATGCAAATTACTAAATTAAGAATTGTTTTTGAACATATCATTATGTTTGTATTAAGGCATAAATCGTGGAGATAGAGACCGATCATATAATGTAATATTAATCTAGTGAATAGTATAATATCATTATAATAAGTTTACTACAGCATTGTTGTTTAAACAAAGGCGTTTTTATTTAAAGCTAAACATATTTCAATGTTTGGTCATTAATATAAATTGTAAATACTTGCAAGGTTGTATATTAACTACTCGTAAAATTATCATAATAGCACATATTAAACTATTCGTTCTATCTTTTACGTTGTGCCATATTCGTCTCCATATAGATGGCCTTTATACATCATGTGAGGTTCAAAATAGTGACAATTGAGGTGAAATAGATGAAATAAACTTTTGCAATGGCCAATTGTTTACAGGAGTGATTGTTATATACGAATAAAGACAATTGAGGGAGAGCGCACATAAGGAAATGGGGGAAAGCATCCATTTAACTACCAATTAGATAATTGTAGACATCGACGATTTTCTCAAATGCATCTTGTTTAAAAGGAAGTTGTAACAAAATCAAACTTTGCTAGTAACGGTGGAAACAGAGTTGCTACAAGATGAATTTAAATTCACGTATTCCAAGTAAACTTGCTAATGTTTTATTTGTATTATGATACACTTTAAATGACATATTTGATAAAAAAAAAAATATCTCAGAAAGAAATACTTCATACAGCCAAACCTGTCATTTGCAGTACTGTCGCAGTCTTTATTTCATGATCTGACCGGAATCCTTATCTGCAGGCTTAATTATAATGTCTGTTCTGCTTTTCATTGAAACCAAGCGGTCTAAACCAAGAAGACTAGAAAATGAAAACTATTTCATTAGTAAAATTTAACAGTTTCTAAATCTTCTTATTATCCTTCAAATTTTACTATGAGAATAACCGGGATATAATCTGCGTTACATATGTACAAAAAGTCAAAATAGATGTCGCTTTGACTTGTAGACTTTTAGGGAATTATACAACGTTTTTAGTTTCCGCATCTAATCTATAAAAGCTGGTTGTATTTATAGTTTTCGCATATGTGAAGACAGCCATGTAGAGGTTTACAAACACAACGTTTTTGTGTTTATTTGTTTATCGTATATATGTTTTGTAATTTGCCTTTGAAAAAAAAAACTCATTAAGAGTCGAAAGCGCTTAAGCTAGTTAGTTACTAGTTTCGTACTGTTCGTCGTCAGTTTATTGCATCTATTTTAATTAATCCCTGACACACGTGATCCCTTGGTGGATCCAGTACGCTTGAAAGGTTGAAAGGGTTGTTATTCGCCATATGATTTGTATTCTTTATATATATATATATATATATATATATATATATATATATATATATATATATATATATATATATATATATATATATATATATATATATATATATATATATATATATATATATATATATATATAAAGAAAGAAAGAAGGTGTGAGAGGTTACTTATATGTTTAGAATAATTACCTTTTCAATGAGAGAAACACACAGAAATATAAAAAAGTGATACTACATTTTGTTTTAAAATTAGCTCAGAAAGTTTGAACAAAATATTAAAAAATATAATGATCTTCTTAGCAGCTGTGTCACTGATATAAGTGTGTATTTAAATGCAATATTAGTATGTGTGTGTGTTTTGTGCGTGTGTGTGTGTGTTGGATGGACAACCTTTGCCTTGTTTACAAGCAAGCCCATAATGTAATTTGAAAGTTACCGGTACCTAATAGAATCCTAATATATAAGGCAAGTTACAACGGTCACTTCTCAAGAAAAAGAGTTAACACAATCAAAGTCCACACATACTCGTGCACACACGAAATATTACTTCATATGTCCACGTTTACTCGCAGAAACTCTCAATTGGTAGAAGCGACTTATCCCATATACCATTCCTTTGAAGATATACCCATTGAAAAACATGATCTAAAACAAGCGGATGCTTTATGGAATTGTTGTTCCTTTATTTTCCATACGGAAAGTAATACTCTGAGAATGTCTTTTTATAGATTGAACATAATTTTTATTACGATTCTACTTGTATCAAGTCTGATGAAGATACCGCACATTGTTTATGATACAATAACTCTACATTCAACACGGTTACTGAAGGTTTTGATTTGAACTAAAGAAGCTCTTCCGCAGTGAAAATACATCTTATATATATATATATATATATATATATATATATATATATATATATATATATATATATATATATATAATCAAAACACAGTATCAACACATCGGCAGAATATTATGGAGTACTATTGTTAGAATCACTTGGAGAAATTCCCAAGAAGAGATATAAAAATACAAATTTGTGCAAAAACGATAAATGAGCCGATTCTTTTGTCAATCGTATCAGGAGCCAATATGTTTTGACGTACATCTAAGCTGTAAACAAATGACCGAAACACAGAGGGGCGAAATGTTGAAATCATCTACGCGATTTTGTTAAGAATTCAATATCTGGTAGAGTCATACAATTAGTTTGTGAAAGACATATCTTAAATAGTCATGTGTCGTATATAAATAATGTTGTTGTTGTTGACATCCGTCAGTCTCCAGAGTCGAAGGAAATGCGCCCATGAGTGGTGTCCCAATTTGTACTTGTGCAGCGTCTTCTGTGGCTATGGAGCCCCATACGGGAGTGGCAATCCTTGCTGCATTTGCTGCACTTGAAGGTTGAGTCAGGTCTGGGATGGAACTGAATCCTCTTCCTCTGAGATCTTTCCTCATCAGCAAACTGTCGTAATAAATATATATATATATATATATATATATATATATATATATATATATATATATATATATATATATATATATATATATATATATATATATATATATATATATATATAAAGAGATTGTCACCGATTGTGACTGTAATGTGCTCTCAAATTACGTTGCAATTTTTATTAACTCTGTAATCATTATTAACATAAATTAGTCGAAGATAAGTCACTGTCGATGGGTTGCCCGCTATGCACATGGTTGTTTCTTACTACTTCCGCAGCTGGTGGTCAAGAACATAGCAAATACCTTTGTACTGATGTCTTTCTTGGCATTCAGCACGATGCGGTTATCTTGAAAGTGTTTTATTCGCTGCTTCTAATTCAACACAAAAAGTTTATTATCTATGAACACGTCTTACACTTCATTGATAGAAATTAATAAAGATCGTCCTGATCCATTGGATATCCAATGGCATGCCTTGCACTTTGAATACGTCATACGGCTGTGAAGGCCGCACTATCGCCACACCGACTGCGATGATAGTATCATCGATAATGGTTTCTCACTCGAGCACTTCACACGACAGGTAATAGGTCTACAATGAAAAAAAACGAGAAGGCCATACTTGGCCAGAAGGAACTTATATACGTAAAATCTTTGTGAAGCTTGATTCTGTTTTTTATGTTAATTTACCTATAAACGTAACATTTGTAACAATTAAACTGGCTAAAGACCTCTTTATCTCCCTCTTTCTGCGTCTTTCTGTATATCAGTCTCTTCGTACACGTTGGTTAGTTAGCATGTCAAGTTTTAACTTAATTGGTCATGATCACTGTCTATCGCTCCCCGGTTATATGTTGTCAAAACAGACAGAGAAATGATCAACATCAATTCAAATAAATGCAATATATATATATATATATATATATATATATATATATATATATATATATATATATATATATATATATATATATATATATATATATATATATATATATATATATATATATATATATATATATACAATGTTATGACCCCTTACCCCGAAATATAATTAATCCAGCACAACCCATCTCTCTCTCTCTCTCTCTCTCTCTCTCTCTCTCTCTCGAATGGACGCAAGCCTCAGCGGAAATCAAATGGCGTGTACGATTTGCTTGAGAACAAGTCTATGATAATAAAGCTGAAAAACTGACCAACAGTGTGATTCCTCAAATTACGGATCTACATCTTTGTGTCTATGTGATTGTTTGCCATGTTGGATTATTTAATATTAAATGGCACGAAAGACGAACTTTAAACTTTCTATACCTCAAGCATAGACGTGAACAAAAACATCTTACATTACAGATATGCAATGCAACCTAAGGAGATAACTACTATTTTACTCTTTTTGAACACTATTTCCAATAAATCGTTTAAAAATACTTACACAAACCCTATGCTGTAATTCCCATTCCTATCAAATATACACTATAATATCAGCAAAGTTGTCAGTGTTTATTGCCACAAATACTATAAATTGACAGCAGACAAATATTCTTTATTATAGGAAAAGGGTTTTGTTAAGGGATAAAACACACACAAATACACACAATACACACACACATACACATTACTGGTAACGTAATCAGTCTCTCTTTTCTAGAGATCTGGTTGTTCCTGAAAGGACTGCTTTTGTAACTTTTAATGTGACAAGGGCTCGTACTCAGTAACAAAGAAAAGAGGGAAAAACAAGAAGCTTTGTATATTTTAACAAAACAATATATTTCCCTAGAAAATTATGTAAAATTGGTAAATAGGAGTAACAGTTTGTGAATATAATCCAACATTTGATCCAAGGAATGACATCACATATCCTATCACTAAGTACTTTTGTTAGAATCCAGGTTCGAGTTCAGACGACGTACAAATATGGAAGCCGATGGAGTCAGATGTCGTCACATATACGAATATCAATATTTCCCACCTGAATCAGTTTTTTTTCCAGAACAAATGTCCATGAATATCTTTCATTAAGCTTATAGAAAAGTCAGCTTATTGAATTTCAAGGATAGCAAACTGTTAAATCCAAAAATCAGAAAAAGAACAAAACAATATGGCAATACATAAAAAATTCACCTTTTTTTTCAAAATGTTAGAATGACTGGCTCTGATTGAAGAATATTAAACATGCGTTTTTAAAACAAAACAAAAAGAACATTATTTCAAGTCTCTAGTAATAGGACATGTATTCTCTTACTACAAGAACTTTAGCACGTGCACCAATTTGTCCGCACTTAAGAAACAATCATAAAAAACGTTGTTTACACATAGTAATCAAGCAAAGAAAGTATCCTCCTGATACTGACTAATCGTTTTAACTTCATCTTTCCAGCCAAAGATGAGATAGGGTAATTAAAAATAATTCTCATGTAATACTTCATCGTTTTAAATAAACAACATTTGTTAAATAAAATATCTCATTACTGAAAAGGAATACCGAATCCGACGACAATAATCATTTCAATAATATGCAATGAAAGAAAACTGAAATGAAAAATAATTTAATAAATTTACACACAAGCAACTTAATCTCATTACGTAGCAAACACCAAAATGTACATGTCAATGATTGCACCTTCCAGGTCGAGCAGCACACATGCAACGCCAACGCCAATCATTCCCCAATTGACATGCTTATTTTAGAATGAGGCTTGATCCTTCCACTCATCTTTCTTTATATTTATTATTCCTCTTCTTCAGTCTTGGCCGATTCATCTATTACCTCCACGGCCAGCTCATCCTAGGGTTGATATGCATATTTTAAATGCATCTGGACTTACAATAGTTTGCAATTCTATACATCTTCTTTGATCATTAGCTGTGAAGTATGGGTAGCGCAATGAAGATCTTAACAATTTATATACCCGATGCGCAGCTGTGAAGAAAAACATACCTTGCACAAACACTAGCAATATACACCACTGTCAGAATGTAGAACGCCTTGATCTAAAAGAAACAATCACGTCCACCTTTTCATACAAACACACCCTACTACCCTAAATATATACAATCCTAAACCAAACACGCTGACTATCCTAAAAGATAGGGAAACAAAATGTTTATAGGTCCACTTATATCCCTTTACTTAAAATCACACACGATCACACTAATAGAAAAACAGACAAATGCACAGATTTGGCAATTCGAGATTGCTGTCTCTCTTGTTTGTTAAGTTTTTTGGCAATATCCATCTTAACGTCTCACAGTAGGTTTTCCCACATGATACGGCCTGCTTCTGCAGAAGGAGAAGGGCAATTCCTTTGTGTTCACATGATTATATACAAGTCCTCTCTCTGGGTTCTGCTGATAGTTTTTTGTTACTGCCTCTCTCTATATATTTATCTCCCTCTGTCTTTCTGATGTTTTCTTTCCAAACATGAGACTAGTTGTTTCACTTGTTCTGGACATCAAGACATCACCATATTCTCTTCGTCTTTATCGTTTAACTCTGCTTCCTGGACTTTATTTTATCTCATTTCCAAAGAGGTTCCACAAGTCAAAAAGGGATAATATTTGCATAGCTGCTAAAAGTTTAAGAGTACCTCTCTCAAACTGTCCACTTCTATAGTATTGTCGAATTTGGCATACAGGATGACTTTCATTTTCTATCTTAGAGTTTCTGCAAACTGAAGTGCCAAACGCAGTTGACCGGATATAATAGGGTGGAAATGTACCTAGTCGCTGACTTGTTCTGTAATGAAATCAAAAGCCCATAAAATATAATATCTTTCGTAATCGTCTTACGAAATACGGTGACTGATGTTGGTCCCTAAATGTCCCCTGGCTTATTATAGTCACAAAAACGATCTAAAAGCAGTCTTCTCGGCAAACATAGGTTCTAACGATAGCAATGATTACATGTTTGTGTAACTGGCCTTAGACAAAATTATCTTGGATCTTACTGCTGCGGCCATGGTAAAGTTTTTCACTTCCACGCGTCGCATCGGATATATGGCGGTCATTCTGTTCAATTTAGGTAACATTTAGTCTAGTAGCACGTAGAGTTTGGCGTCTTGGATGTTGGTTTTGTACTCGTTGCCATTGGCTATCAAATGGACATTTCAAGTGGACAAACACCATTCATCAATATGTTTATTGCAACTACGTGTCCAACAGTAAACGATCAAGCAATTCGAAACTAATAAATAATGTTCAGTAAATCTGATAAGTGTTTCCACCATCCTCGTAATATGTTGTGACGAAGTCGCTTTAAAAGGGATCATTCTCAGTAACGGTAACTATGTGTGTGCAACCACGTTGTACTCCATCACATCAGTGTACACACAATTCAAATGTAATTCTTGGTTCAATTATACAAGTTAAAGAACATTTAACTATCTCAATCTCATCAACAATATTTTCAAATAATTTACGACAAATCTGATGTTCAAAGTTTTGGCATCCGAAAATGTCAACTATAGGCAACGAGCAACATTTTGCTACTCAAATGAGACACTTCATTTCGTTGTTTTCAGTGTAATGCCAAACGGAACAATGAGTTTAGAAGCAATCGTGCCCACCATATGTTCACCCTTAAGATGATAGGGAGCAGGATTTTTATCATATAAATATAGCGTCTTTTATCGATGACGCTGGGTGTTTCATAGAGATTGAGATTTTGATTTTATTCACATTTTGCTCCCCGTTTGTAAGCGAGGTCGATGTTTGTGTGTTTGTGTTGAATGACATAATTGACACCACTTTTTACAGTCGTTGATTTGTGAGTCGTCGATCAAAGAACAAAAACGTAGAATATATCCTTTCCAACGCACTTTAACTTCTTTGACACGATTATTTTCCGCTCTGCAAGTTCATTGGTCGACAATGTGTTCGATATCGTTCACCTCGTCTGGTTTTTGGCCACTCTTTATAACTCGGGCAAATAGAAAGTTCCTTTAAATACATCCTCGTTCATGTCTTCCATGACGGCCATTGACACGAAACAATTCGATCGTCCAGTCATGTTGGTAACTTTTGGACATGCAATCTCCTCTCTTCAGCACTCCATCCGTCCTTTGAACAGTAGCCTTCTGGGACGTACAACATGTGTGCTCAAAGACTATTACTCCGTTGTCGGGTGAAGATTCTTCTGGTGCACATTCGATGCTCTGATGGAGAAATTAGTTGTAAGCTTTGACCAGGTGCTTTAATATGTCAATGTACTTATATGCATGTGTGTGTGTTGTTGTTGTTGCGTAAACTATTTCCACACACTATTTCCACACACATTCCTTCAACGTGCGTTGAAAAAGGTTCAGGATTCTCGGTGGTGTAGAAATGTAAGTCTTGTTTCATATATTCATTTTGATTCAGAAAGTGTGTGCGTTTGTAGCCTTGCTATCTTAGAGAGAGGCGATAATTGTTTCAATAATAGTTTTAGGGATCGCACTAACTCAAATCTCTACTTTGAAGTCAATGGTGGGCACAAAAAGGAAGGATTTACAGCCATGATTCAAGGTCGTTAAAATGGGTCAGATTGTCTAAATAGGGTTGAATTGATGATCGATCCCCTCCACTACGGTGCTACTTTTGGAAAATATTCGCCTAAGGGGTTTGTGCATGGTGTACATGGTTTGTTCTTGTAACCGTCGTTGCACTTGTGGTAAACATACATTATGTTGTCTTGTTGCTGAAGCACGATCCAGTTTTTAAAATGCTCTTCAGCTCACATTGTAGGATAGATCGTGTTAAATAATGGGTAAATCTCTCTCTAAATAATGGGTAAATCTCTCTCTAAATAATGGATAAATCTCTCTCTAAATAATGGGTAAATCTCCCTTGTCAATGAGTCCACCACACACCATGGATGCTATTCTGGTTAGGAGACGGTTGTTCATGTAGGAGGTGACAAGGTATTTTAAGTGGAGGATAGCAATGGTGGTAATGAGATACCCTTTATCTTGCTTTCTCTTTTCAATTCTGTTTCCCCTTCCTTCTTTATAATTTTGTCGAATGAGGAGTGGACATCATATTTTTAACCCCGGCTTAGTGATTTGGGAATGGGAGAAGAGGTCAACAAAGAAGCTATAATCTTCTTAGGAGCAACAGACTGTGTTTGAAAGACTTCGCGTGCCTCTCCTCTCTGATCTTGGAGGATCAACGTCTGCAGTGGCTACTGGGAGTGCTGGCGATGAAAATTGCATCAATGTCTTGCAATTGTTTAGAGTCGATAGCGCTGTTATATCTAAATGTTTCTGGTGAGAGATATAAAAATTTTCAAAGCTTGACTTTACCTTTTCTGAAAAATCTATGTGATCCATCAACGATTCCAAATTATGCTGTAACACTGACGACTCGGTCATATGACGATCATGACGTAAATGTGTGTTGTTCGTAACAACGATCCATCGTTTTATATGGACTAAAGACATAATTTGTCCTTCCTTTCGATTCTAATGTCCACTTGAGATCTTTCCACTCAACAGCTCCATTTTACCCTTTTTATCTATTTTGATCTTGGATTCATAAGTGAAATAAATTCCATGAGTCATCCAAGCATTGTTCCCAGTAAACCTTTCAGCAAGATTCCTAACAACATGGCCACAATTTATCCACTTTGCACCAGCATCTTATTTTTGCCAAAATCGGGATTTTGTTTTTAACGTGTTGAAACTTTTCAAGGTGTTCTTTCTGATGCTTGGCATGAGTTTTAGTCGACATTTGCAGCCAATACCGACGACGTCCTTTGAGGCTGTTTGGTCGAGTTGTTTTCGCTTGGGTGAAGTGGTTTTGTACAGGACACGTCCCTATGTTTGGCTAAACGAAGAGGCAGTCCATTATTTGTCTTTTTATTATGCGTCGCAATTTGTCGGTACGTCGTGTAAAAGATAGGACATGCAATACTCGCAACTGAATTTTGACAGTTCTTGCTTGTCTAAATCCAGTAAACTATATAACATTTCAAATCCATCTAAGACTTTAAAAATATGGGAGTGTACTTTCTTAAACGCTGTCGCTAAGGATAAGAAGGAGGGTGTCACAGCCGAAGACGTACTTGGATATGGTAGTTTCAATTTTTCATCAAATGGGAAATACGGATATCAAAATAAATTGTGCTAATGAAGACGCGATCACCGAAGCTACAGGTCGTGGTTTGGGTCCGTAAGGTTTAGTCCAGTTCTTGAGAAAAAAAACTGTTTTCTGTGGGTCTTTTCTTGGGAATTTTTTTTTTCTGGAAACTGTTCTCGTTTTGAGAAGAAGCGAATGATGACACCTAACAAAGAACTGCTACATCCATGCTTCAAAATCATTTGCTTTTAGGTGTATGTGTCAATTATAAAATCTGAATTTTGCATCAGATGTACTTTGTTTCTGACAAAAAAATGTTTAATGAAAGATGCGAATCACGATCTGAAGTAATGGATATGTTATCACCGTTAACCATCTTAAGACTTTTCTGAATCTGACGTCTAAGTCACGTGCATGTATATGATGACTTGTTTCGTGACTGATGCCGTGGAAGGCACGAATCACTTTAATGGAAAGATGAGACTTTGTAGAGCCACACCGTAACATAAGCAATTGGCTTGATCAACTTCTCACCATTAGATAAATTCAGCTCTGCTAAGTTATTCTGTGATAGTTTCTCCATACATGCAGGCTATATTTCTTTGAATGTTTGGTAGCTGCACTTTTGTATGATATAAGGAATGAAAACCAATAAAGGGATAAAGATTTCTGTAACCATTTACATTGCATCCGTCATGCCGAACTGCTTGGGTCGAATCATATGGTATCGCTGTCACCGCAATGCACATAATCGCAATCAATCGCACTCAACGTGAGAAAGATTTTACTGAAATTATGTCGGTCTGAAAGGATTCATCTATCTAGCTTGGTGTTTCTTCTCGTAATGAAGTATCGGTTTTAGAGGTTTTCCCCTCTACATGTCGGTCAATACAGTTTTTTCTAGGCTCGCCTGACGGTTTGGTGTGTGTAAACGTACATTCTTGTGAGGTTCATTCGTGGTCTCTCTGATGAGTTGATACTCTCCAGATTGTAAGGCCTCTGAACACGACAATGTTCACCACTTCAAAGGCACGATACTATAGAAGCAATTCTTACTTTATACGCTCGTTGTGCTCTTCTGGTTTTACTTTTTTTTAGTACCGCCACTAGCAAAACAAATATATTTGTCTTCGCTCTTCTCGTCGGTTCAGACTCCTAAACGGTCATCTTCGACTTCAGGGTGTCTTAAATGTAATTGTCTGTGTCATTGTATACAATCTCCTACTTTTACGTAGGCCGCAATGATGACAATTAAAATTCGTTGGCCTGTACAAACTCAAGCTCGTCTTCGGAACTGACTAAAATCAACCCTTCACAAATGACTATTTGGTTTTCTTGTGACTATCTGTAGGTGGCAGAACAATTTGTCATAAGTTCTGTCTTGGGTAAACAGTTTTTTATGCCATTGTTAACGATCGCCTTCCCTTGTGATTTTGACACCAGGAAGCATAGCCACTAGTTTCTTGTTTCAATTTCAAAGAATCATCGACTCAGTGCGAAAATTGCCTTTTTGAGTCTTAACGTCCTTATGATACTGTTCCCTTTTGATAAACTGGTAATTTTTGTACACTTCTAACAGTTAGTATCTCACGTCCAGAGATAGAAACAAGTATGCGCTTATTCATGTTACCATCAATGCTCGTTTTTCCTGTATGCAATGACAAGGTCGATCTTGGTTGTGTATTGCTGTACAGTTTCTAAACAAAGAAAATATTAGTTTTCCTGACACTGTGCTGGCGAATGTGGGTGGGATGCAAGATGGTACATTAAATTAATCCGTCGTAGTGTTTATTGTTTGATAGGGCCAATGCCTCCGGATAGCAAGTATTGGTATTCTGATGGAAAGAACAACATTTTCACACGTAATGATACAGCGAATACACGTTCGAGTATTTGATTTCTTCTCCTTTCTGTTACAACTTGGTGGCATAAGTATATACTCAATAAAAACTACACCTCTGTTTCAGAGTTCTACCAACTTGTAACATTCCACGATGCATTTAAAATCGGGACCAGTTTTCAAACTGTGATAATACGTGTGATTCCATATTTTCTCGACATGGTATCCTTGCCTATCTACCTACAAGCATTGACAAGTGGCCGCGTTGTAACAACTGATTTATTTTGTAAGTTTAGTACATTCGATATCTTTTTCCGTATATTATTTCAGACGAAATTGTCAATTGTTTCCCCAGAAAATGTGAGTCATCACCGTAGAATAGCGATTGCAATCTCTATAACGTTAAATGTCCGCTTGACTCCTCGTCTCGTCGATGTGTTCTACGATCCTTCGTGCAAAATTGAATAGCGTGTTATGTCCTCGAAATATTTTGTCATGGATTTTAGGAATCTTGCTAGAGTGAGTGCTTTAGCCAACTTTAGACACTTGGATGCTCTTTTTACTATGGCCTTTACTATTACGCGACTGCCGATATTACTAGCTGCATTTGTTTTCAGCAGATGATTGTCATAGAATTACAAGCAAAGACTTAGTAAGAAATATACATGAGAAAATAAAACAGATTAACAAGAAACATTACGAACTCATCTCCATTATTATCAGTTCAACTTCTGGCGATGCTGACGATAACGATAATGACAACGGACTTTCACAACAGTGGTAGAAAATATATCAAGGACGTACAACATAAAATAATGCGTACGTCTTTGCTTTTTTCGAATTTATGGTGGTCGTATAAATATAATATAATATAATAATGAAAGAAAGACTCACATAAACTAATGTAATGTAATAATGAAAGTGAGATTCACTTATTTTTGTGTACTGCAAACAAAATTGTACACAATTGAATACATTCAATTGAAACAAATATATCACCGTAAACTTTGAACAGTTCAACAATACACAAACTGCTACACCGCTCCATTTCATTGGATCCTTGGATTGGCCCACATTTATTGACCGCTCACACCGTTCACGGATTCACGACAAGTATTTATACGTACAGACGGCACAATCTACCCTTGTATTGGTTACGTCTATATTCGTGGTTCCAGCACATGTATAACTTTCCGTATCTACATACGTGCGGACAGCAAACTGCACTACGGACAGCTATGGTCAAAACTAAAGAGGAGTACACATAGGTATGGACAACGCGCCATTCTGTGGACAGCTAAACCCACCACTAAATGGCTACCGTCAGCTTTAAACAGATAGTCCTATGGTCGGAGATCATAATGGAGAATATTACACTCCGTGACAAAATTCAAATGGCCTGTGTCTCCGTTTGAAATGAGTCAAGCTTAGATCCATAGGAATAAATAATATGGTCAAATACTCCTATATAAAATGCTTTCCGTGACTTTCTTCGCATGTAGTTTGAGAAGCGCTTACCTGGATGGAAAATGATTCACCCCAGATAACGCTGTACGCCTGCACAAGGAATAAAGGTGAACGTCAAGTCTAAGGTAAAACCGAGTTGTTTCTTGCCTTATTTTGAGACAGGATGCAATATGAGGCAGTGCTATTCTTACAACAGTACATAATGTTGATCAATATACATCAAGGGCACGAGGAACGTCAATACAGATTTCATGTATAAGGGTGTCGCAATTAATACGATCCATCATTATAATTATCGAATATGAAGCTGTTGTATTCATGTCAGTAATTTGCGTGTACTATCTTTAGAGTTTCGTTCCATTCATATCGCTTGTAAATACGAATATTTGCGCTTCAGGGGAAATTTTCTGTAAAATAAAATTCCTATATTAGTGTAATGCGTGGGAGTCTCACGTTGGGGGAACAATCGCTGATTCTTCATGTATACATATCTTCATACATTTAATTCGTAGTTAAGAATAACGGAGATACGGAAGATCAAGACTGTGGACCCGATTCTTAACACAAATAAACATTCTGTCTTTTGATTACACATTACGGAACGAACTACCCACAATAAGTTTCAAAGGGAATTCTACATCCAGAACAATATGGTCGATACTGCGATATTTGTTTGCCAATCTCTCAGAAATATTACGACCGACTTTAAGGCAATTTCGAAATTTGGTAAACGGGAAAGAAGAGTTAAATTACTTCTTAATTAACCAAACCTGAGAGATTTAAATCCATGGCGAATTCGAAACAAGAAACAGCTTGTATTCGAACTGGTACCATTGATCAATATGTATATGTGTGAACCTCACTATGGGCGGATCATAGGGAAGTTGACAGCTATTAGACTATGTTCCGAGTAGCATATGTTTAGCACTCGTGAAAATCAGAAAGTAGATTCTAGCTGAAATTCTAGTTTGGAATTTACAAATATGGGACTCCTGAGGAATCGTTTTGGTTGGGTGTTAGAGTCGACATCTAAGGGTCGGAGACAAGAGACGAGATATGGAGACCACGAGGTATGAGATTAAATTGACGGCAGAACATTTGTATGTAAATGCTGTGCCAGGAGCACTTGATAGAGAGCACATGAAGTGTCATAGGAACGGATCCAGAAGTGCCAGAATAGCACTTATTCAACGGTACCATACTTACCAAAGAGAAGCTAGAGGTAGACAGTAATTGAAAGATGAGTAACAGAGACAACTCTGGAAGAAACTACCCTCACCTAAGACCTTTAATTTCATATCATGGAATAATAATTGGTAACTGCTAATAGACCATTGATTGTATTTGCTCGAAATAAATTGCGATTAAAGAATTTGTTTATGCAGTTATGGAATACATTTGCTATATGTTTAAATTCTTATAGTTTGCAACATGGGTTATTTATCAACCTAGACCAATGGCACTGCTGACAGGAAGCTTTAATCTGAAAATAATTAATCTACCTCTATGCAAAACTATTACTTTGAAAGTATATTTGGTAATAGCATGAAACATGCACGTATCTCCAAGATCATACATTTCTATGGTGTTATGTAAAGTTACAGGGCTTGATGAGAGCTTAAGTACCTATAATGCACGAACAGCTTGAATAATACTGTACATATATCATTTATAAGGCTTACTTATCACTGCATTGCTTTGGTTACAGTACATCAACCACATTCTGGATCGATAATGAAATATAGAACTTGAGACCCTCACATCTTTATGAAATCGATAATTTATTTTTGAAACCGTCACGTCTGTATAATATCATTAATTTGTAATCAGTACTGTCAGTTCAAAGTCATTCTTTATTTGATTACTTCCCTTTAATTATATGCGCTACTCAAAATCAAATAAAGATTTAAATCAACAAAATCAAGATCCCACAAAAAATAATCTAATAAAATATCAGTGAAATGAGCGTATTATAAAAGGAAGTTTGAAGATAAAACTTCCCACAAAGAAAAAAAAACATGATGCCGTTACATTTTTAGAACTGACGACCGCTTTTTAGTTGGTGGGACACATAAAGAAAGGTAAATGTGAGTGTTTCTTTATAGCACAGGGTTAACTGCATATCTAATTAGGAGAAGAATACAAAAGTATGAACTCAATGGGAAAAGGAAAATGGATGAAGGAGTTTTAAAACAAACTTTGAACACAGAGTTACAATAAGGACAAATAAACTTTTATCCCTCCTCTAGTTTCGACGTCTGTATGTGTGTGTATATGTGTGTTTGTTTGTGTGTGTGTGAGTAAGAGAAATCTGGTATTTTAATCAATAAAAGCCCATACATCTTATTTTCTACCTTAAAATGAAATATCTAGTAATTGTCGTTTACGAAACTTAATATAAGTGCTTACTACCATTCTATCTGACAATGTTTCATGAAGGTAATATATATCTGATAATAAGTATATACACACATATCTATCTATCTATCTATCTATCTATCTATCTATCTATCTATCTATCTATCTATATATCTATCTATATATCTATCTATCTATCTATCTATCTATCTATCTATCTATCTATCTATCTATCTATCTATCTATCTATCTATCTATCTATCTCGTATGAAATTTCTTTTCGATTCATAGTTCACGAGATCATATCAAATTTGAAAGAAATGTATTATTTTGCCTTGAATTTTTCTCTCCTTTAGGATGAAGTATCATAACATAAATTAACGACAATTTTAAACAAGTAAGTACTAAAAAATGAGTTGTACATGTTTGTTTCTAGATAACAGATTGCTGGTGTTATTCATTTTAATTCATCACATAGCCAGTGTGGCATATTATTCATTCGCAATGGTCTAAGCCTTTAAAGTCGTTCTTAATATGTATAAAGTTCCACTAAAATTTTGAAATATATTTTATGATGTTTTGAACTAACAGTTGCAAATATTTTGCACTTTTGTAGGATATGTACATTTTTAAATATTTGTGTTGGATGGTGTTATATTTATTGATTTGTCAGAACACAATGTTATAAACAATCTATGTTGAGGTTTGGATCGAGACAAGAAAATTCTAGTCATGGGGTACATTATCAGAGCACACAGCGTGATTCGGTTTTAGAGTCACAATACCAGTGTTAAATTCGTTATATGTCCCAGGTTAACAGACAATTCTAAATTCCCCTTAAGTCAGAGTGTGCCATTATTTTATCTAGATCGCCTCATATCATTCTTGTCATGTTCACTATTGACATCCTCCTAAAGATTTAGGATACAATGAAGTCGTAGAATAACATAAATACAATAGAAGGAAAGAAACAAACTTTCCCAGTCTGGTCCATATTGAGATAGAATGTTATTACCTGAGAACATAAGGAATAAGACGCATATAAACTAAAACGTAATCAACGTCTTCTTCTAGAAAAACACTGGTGCATTTCGCGATTGTTTTCTTCTCCTTTAAATATGTATTATGTCTAATAATGATTTATAAAAGGATGAACAATGCTTTTAAAAACTAAAGACTCAATACAATTAATGACAACAAAAACAAATGGGCATATGCTTCATGTCGTTGACTTCATTTGGCCTCAAGATAAATTGACACCTCAATCAAATATGCAAAATATTCCTTATCCAAACATATTCAAAATGATGCAATACAATTGAGGTCTGGTGCATTCATTATATTACCAAAAAATGCTTTAGTTGTTTGGATAAGGGTTATATTATTAATACGAGAATTGACTTTTATCACGCAATAAATGATTAATGTGCGACAATCGAAAAAAATAGAAACATAAAAAACGAAGTTTTAATCTCAGTAATCCTCATCTACCTGACGAGAACTTTTGCAATTCATCTTCTGGAAAAGATAGTTCTATGGCTACAAAGGTATATGCTAATTAATCAAGCTGAAGTTTAAAGAATAGTCATAAACTGTAATTACTTAATTACACTGTAACGAGTTATCGGGTCCCAAATGAGATCAACATTAGGACCATCATATTCTTGTAGCAATTATATCCTATTTATGTTTCGATGGTTTAAATAGATTAGGTGTATTATGCTTGCGAGCATGTGTTGTTAATTATGAGTGTGTCTAAATATTTTTGATAACAGAAATAATAATAATAATAATAATAATAATAATAATAATAATAATAATAATAATAATTAATAATAATAATAATAATAATAATAATAATAATATTATTATTATTATTATTATTAGTAGTAGTAGTAGTAGTAGTAGTAGTAGGAGGAGTAATGTTAGTAGTAGTAGTAGTAGTAGTAGGAACAGTAATATTATTAAACTATTGTTATAATAATAGTTCTAAATATTTTAGTTGTAAAAGACTGGGACTATCATTGACAATGTTTAGAAAACTGTCTTTACGTTTTTAGACAACTCGTTAAAAATTTCCTGGATTTAAACATATAGCATTCTATGATCCCTTGCTTTAAATCAATGTATCCAGTATTTATTATCAATACCTCTTTCAGAGCCTCACATAATAACAATCCCTCGTTTCTAATTAGTACATCAACATTGAAGTGAGTTTTTAAAGATTTAAATCCCAATATCTTCTCTTAAAAGTACAAATTGTGATTAATTCTCGCAACTCTCTCTCTCTCTCTCTCTCTCTCTCTCTCTCTCTCTCTCTCTCTCTGCTGATCTCTTATTCACTTTTTCAGTGATTTTCAGTTGTCGTGAGGTATATATCAGCTTACAGGGCAATGTCTCTCTAATGTCAGATTAATGCTATTCAACCGGGATAATCATTGCTACACAACTTTGTGAGTATTATTTGCTATTCACCAAATAACGACAACCATACGGTCCCTTCATATTAAATCTGTGCAAGACCAAGGTTTATTGTTCTGTCGTTCTCATTTTCACTATTTATATTGTTGCTTTAATATGAAATCAGTGGAATTTGTCTTATACATCTAGAAAACAACGACAAAACTGTCATATATATATATATATATATATATATATATATATATATATATATATATATATATATATATATATATATATATATATATATATATATGTATGTTTGAGAGTGTTTCGCAAATAACAACATATATTCCTTTTAAATGTGTTAACATTACTACTGTCCGTACCAGTAGTAGTAGTGGAAATTTTTTTCTGTTTCATGTGGATACTGTGGTACAGTTTTCCTGACCTAAGAAAAGAGCAGTAGAAGCAAGCTATGCAAGGTACAGAAGAACTAATAATAGGAGTAAAAAGAAAATTCCAGATGACGTAAGTATATAAAATACCAACAATGTGCTCATTAGGACGCATTTATTCAAATTAAATAAAGTGATGATTGTTGTAATAAAAGATAAAGCTGATATAGTTTAAAGAAAAATGTATTCAATATGTGCTATTAATTGCCTTGCACCTCTTCTATCCACAAACGATTTCGCACAAAATATTGAACGCTATGGAGTTTTACTATGGGTGCAATGTATTAAATTGGGTCAAGGAAAGATGACGTCGGGGTTATCATAACATTATTGGGAAGAACGAATTTGTTTTGAGTACGCGTTGATTTCATTCTGGTATCACAGCGCGCGACACTCAGCAAAGATTGTACCAGATTACTCCTTTAGGTTCACCTCGTCCAAAACTGAACACATAATTTAGCATTGATTTTACTGTATAATGACCGTACTATGGAATATGATTTGATGAGGATTTCAGATAGTAAATGCTTGTATGTCCGTGAGTGGTTTAGATTTTTAATTTAGCTAAATCAATTAGTCAGTCCTATTGCTATGATGCATGCAGTTAGCAATTTATGAAGATGTCTAGCATTCGCGACATGGCATCATATCGCATACATGTAACATCATGTCCTATGCAGTCCCAATAACATGACAATAGGACGAGCAGTTCTAACACTAACCTCTTAATGCTGATCGCAAGAGAGGCAGCTGATATTACCAATTTTTGTTATATTAATCTTTGGCATGACTCGGCATGGTATCAAACACGCAACCTCCGGCCTCAAAGGCAGATTCTCTTACCGCTTTAATGAATGATTGCCTTTAGAGATATTAATAATTAGATTCTAAACAATGATTCTCATTATCTAAATAGTTGATTAGAAACGGCTGTGCAACAGTTAGGTGCATTTTTGTACTTTTAATTGTATGACAGGTGCTATACAAGTTAGTGATTTAGTGGCACGTCTGCCAATACTACTTGCCACATCATGTCATCATAGTGATATAGAAACGCAAATATACAAGAAACGCAATATACACGAGAAGATACAACAGAATAGTAAGGAACATGTCAATAAATCTATCTATCTATCTATCTATCTATCTATCTATCTATCTATCTATCTATCTATCTATCTATCTATCTATCTATCTATCTATCTATCTATCTATCTATCTATCTATCTATCTATCTATCTATCTATCTATCTATCTATCTATCTATCTATCTTATAGAGAACTTTCTGATGAGAATACAATCCGATATCAAGCTAGCAAAACCTCTCTATTACGAATGAATACCAGAATACAGAAACAATGCATGTAACTACCTCTACCAGTACCATACACACTAAGGGGACATTTTTTGTTTCGGTTTAATTGGAACGAATGCTGAGTCACTAGTGAATGTAATAATGCTTTCATTATATGGTTTGTGATGATAGTAGAAGGCCGTATGCAAAAAGGCAGAAATCACGTCCTGATAGATAAATTCATTCAACATTGATGTTCTAATCTTGAAAAACGATTGACAACGATTACATACATCACAAAGGAATCGTTGACAATATCATTTAAGTCAAATTCACTGAACCATTTTGATCAGCACTTGCATAAGAACCGCTTTCTACAAGTATGCAGCCAGCTGACATTTGAAACATGACCACTCTCTTGGAGTTCATATCAGAGACAAAACTGTATCAAAATGACGTTGAAAAATATTTTGGTTATACATTTACATGACACTATATCCGGAAATTACGTAAGAATTCATTGCCTTATTGTGAGCCTAAATATATTTTAGGTATTTACTAAATGAATACTGCCTCATAGTTATATGGCCTCTGTTCATGCTTCTGTTGTTTTGAAAAGCAGCGTGTGGATTGGGTGATTGGAGGATTTTATCTCGGCAGTTAAGGTGCTGTGGCATCATATATGCGTGAAACATCTGAAACACACCGGAAAGCAAAATCATATGAATCAAAATGCTCATATATAAGAGAGAGAGAGAGAGAGAGAGAGAGAGAGAGAGAGAGAGAGAGAGAGAGAGAGAGAGAGAGAGAGAGAGAGAGAGGAAGCAAATGCTAAATGCTAACAGAACGCTTGCCAGAAATCTTGCAAGCAACTTTGATAAGGAAAGACGATTCTTCCCGGGGATTCATTAGTTATTCGTCCACCAAATATAATCGCTTTCATGCTTCAAACGAGCTAAACCAAACCTATAATGGTCAGCCACTTGTAAATACTATGTAACCGAAAAGGAACAAGTATTTGTGTTGCATAAAGTTTAAGTATTTCTTGATAATTTTGTATTAATTTGAATTTAGATCGTAATGGACAAAACATTCAAAGCAATAAATCTATTACATTTTCAGATGGAGTAATGTTGGTTGTGGCAAATACAAGAGTCCATACAAAAATTTTCTTAACATTCAATTTTATCTTTAGATGTTACTTGATCTTTTTCAATCATTTTTTATTTAACTACTTCTATGGAGGAAACGAGCCTACCTTTTTTTTCATTACAAATGATGACACATTGGAGTATATGACCAATGTACTGAAATGGGAACTTTATATGCATCTCATCTTCACAAATATTCCTTTTAATGGTTAACGTTTTAAACATAAAATATTGCAACTGAGTTTTTGCATCACTCGCATAGATGAATCATTCAATAAATATAATTGTATCCAACCTATATAATAGACTTAACAATTCGAGCATGTGAGAATTTTTTAGTATTTCAAGCTCGCTTTAAAATCACCACACCTTCCAATCCGCTTGTTGAGCCCGGCATCGAGTGAGAGGTTGTTGGTGATGGTAGAGCCAAGGTAAGTGAATTCACTGACTACTTTTTGTTTGTAGTTGTTGATGACTATGCTTGGAGGGTCTGTTTCCTGAGCCATCACGTTGGTTTTCTTTAGGCTGATGGTCAACCCGAATTCATCACATGCGTTAGCAAAGCGGTTCATCAGGCGTTGTAGGTAAGCTTCTGTGTGAGTGACTATAGCATCATCATCTGCAAAGAGCATGTACCTAATGGTTGCTTTCCTTACTTTGCTCATTGCCTTGTCATGCCAGGTTGAACAGTCTGCCGTCTGAACGCATGTGCAGGTAGATCCCTTCTGTGGACGTCCCAAAGGAGTACTTAAGCAGGACAGCGAAGAAGATGGCAAATAATTATATATATATATATATATATATATATATATATATATATATATATATATATATATATATATATATATATATATATATATATATATATATATAAAGAGAGAGAGAGAAAGAGAGAGGAGAACAACAGTCAGTGACAAATAAATAAAATTCCCCAATTATCGCTAGTGAAAATTATGTATGACAACGAAAGCAGATGAAACGTAATTATAATTTAGCGACGATATGTATGTATATAACATAATATTCCAAAAGGTGATGGCATACCATATATAGCTTATGACAAATGTTTACTTTCCTCAGGAAGTCTATAATATAAGAAACACTAACTGTATCAAAGAACTCCCTAATGTCATGCACATTGTAATAATGATCACGCTTAGGCTAGTGGTCGAAACACTTAAACATAAAGTACTTAAAAGTGAATAGCTTATTGCACGATATGCACTCTGGTAGCTGTTCTCCTTTTGGTATGTGCGAGTGGGTTAAACAATTATGATCAATTCCAATTACTGCAATGACTACCTCCTCCCGACATACGGCTCTTTATGAAGGAGTCCATTCTCCTTGATGGCAAGAAGATTGTTATTCATGGCATCATGTCATGATACCAGCCTTTTGAGACTTAAACATAGTTTAACGCTTAAAATTAGTATACGGTATTTTAAAATCAGATGGTTCCAGTGATAGGGTCACTTTAGCAGCGCGGTCTGCTTTTTCATTACCTTTATTTCCAACATAGCTGAAAAAACATCACTATACTATATTGTGGTAGGTACTCAGCCTTGTATGTTTGAGGATAATATTGGCTAATAATGAGGTCTCCAGTTTACTACTTTAGGTAAGTCTAGATATTTCAAGTATTTAGCTTTCAAATTATTCAGGTGTGGAATAAAAATTCTCTGTCGAAGATAATAACTTAAAATGTTTCCTCATTAACTGGTATATGTGTTTCGTCCAGCAAGAGGTTAGGTTTATCATGATTTCTTCGTAACTTACAGAAATGCATACGAACAGCTCTGATATCGAGATTTTGAAACTATTAGTATTGGCCCAAAATTTTAAATCTTGTTGATATTTTGATGTATTTGTCTTTCATGACTTTGATCGTTAGAATAATTAAAAGTCATCAACGTATAGGGAGCAATCAACAAAAGGAGTTAGACACTTGGTTAGGCTTTTATTTGTGACGCTGAAATGCGTCAACAATATAATACTGCCTAGATTCACGCCTACCCTTTGATCGGGCATATCAGAGATGGCGGAATCCACTCTTACCCTGAATTCCCTTTTTGAGAGGAAATTTGATATGAAAGAGGACAGTCGGTCTTTGAGATCCAGGTCATGCAGGCCTTTCAGCATTCCATACTTCTATATTGTGTAATATGCCTTTTCAAGTCAAAAACCGCTAGTAGGTGGGTTTTTTACGAATGCGTCGTGAATAAATGTTTCCAGTCTAACCAGATGATCATTGGCATTACGACCAGAGCGAAAGCCACTTTAGAAAGGATATATTAAATTGTTGGTTTCCAAAAACCATACAAGTCGAGAATTGATCACTCGTTCTATTGTTTTGCATACGCAGCTAGTTAATGACATGGGTGTATAGTTCGTGGGAAATGGACTATCCTTGCCTGCATTTGGAAATTTGTATTGTTGCTTCTATCAGTATTTTTAGGTACTAATAATACATAAATCAATGCCAATTTCCAGAAGAGTTGTTAATGATTGTTCTGGAAGGTCTTCCATTGATCTTATTCGAAGAGTCCATAAGTTCTGACAATGGAAACAGTTGGTTATTACTTATTTATTCAATGTGAATTTCAAATGTGTTTTTTTTTTCTTTTTTGACCTGAGATTTTTCTAAAATTGTTCATTAACATGCAAATACATTAAACAACAGCTCAATCTCAGCAGCAGACATGATTACTACCGAAAATAACATTCTCGTATTTAACACAGCTATTCATTGCTCGATCTATGACGATCGCTTTTCGCACTCATGGTTCTAAAACCACATTTGGAACTGAATGTTTGAAAGTTCTTGACCAATATCACGTTAGTGTAGAGTACAATGGTGTCAAATACAAAGAAAACAAAATAAAAATCACTTTTGGGCTTTATATATTTTGTGGGTGTTATGATCTCATGATTTTGTAAACAGTGGTCACGGCATTAAACTAACTAAAGGGTGTTTGTCCCAATAATATACAAAACTACAAGATGTTTATGCTGAGACAGCTACAGTTCTTTGACACGTTAGTGTGCAATATAACGTTAAAAACCACAGAATTACCCTCATATTTTATCCAACTGCTGCGGACACTCTAACGAGGAAAATGTGTGTATCCATACGATTATATGATTGATTGGGACACGTTTACTAACGTAGACCTGCCAGCAATTGAAGATTTGTATTCATTGCTGTCACATGCAGGTATTTCTTCAAAAGACCACGAGCGGGCAAACAGGTTTTGGCATCATGTCAATACAATTATTATTAGTGTATCTCTATTTGTAAGTGCGCATTGATATATCGCTGGTTACTGATGTCTTTGACAAATTTGGTGACACCGTCAAATATTTTTTATAGGTTAGATCTTGCTTATTATTTCTCATCAACAAGAATAACTTGGGATGGATTGTCGTAAAGACAATAAAATGGAATTGGAATTGCTCACAGATGTTAATTATCATCTGCGTATTGATATATAACCTTGTGCAGAGATTTATATGGCGAGTCATATATATAAAAAGTTGTTATCTGAATAACTGTACATGTAAAATACAATTACCTAAAAAGTTAACTCAGATCAGTATACAGTTTTAACAAAGGTATATGTATCCAATTATGGAGATACGAAATAAGAAGCATACATTTGTACACAAAATGCAATAAACGATTTAATAGAAACAACTAACGTTTACACAAGGACCAAATTGGGAACACGACATTAATTCGAACTCGGAATTGAAAGCATAACGCGAACAGGGTCCTGTGTAAAACAAAATAAGCAAAAAATAGATTGTGCACATTTCAATGAATTATTACCCTATTTTGAATGACATACAATATTATGTATAATGTCATACCTGACTCTGTAGAGTTCACGCAATGTCTTTGGTCAAACAACTGATACAATATCGATTGTTCTGCTTCAGAACTTTCAGTGTGGGGACAAAAGTAGTTTCAATCACGTAACCTCTGATCTAAAAGAATTTGCAATTAATTTGTATAAAATATCTCACTCCCCAACATCCATGACAAATAGTAAGGTAAATTTATATTTTCATAAATAAGTAGCAAATATGATTCTAAAATCAAACCTTGCCTTGAACCATATGCTGCTTTAATGAAATGTTAAATTAAATGAGACATGTTTGAAGAAATAAAACTAGTGCCTCGTGCGGTGTTAGCCATTAGTTTATCATGCTATATTTTAACTTTTATGAATCATTAAATTTGAATACAAAAACTTGTTAAATGATAAATCTACTTTTTTACTTTCTTCATTATTCATATCTATTTCGTGCCCAAAGTGAATGAGTAGTCTAAAGCGCTCGCCGTTAAGGATCAATGCCATCTCTGTCTGTGTGGGTTAGATTCTAAGATTCTAAAAATGGGGATATGTGAGTAATTTTGACAGTAGCTTCTCGTGTGAGTGTTCTGCATTGATGTACTACATGAAAACGTGACTGCTTTGAATGATATATGATATAGTACACGTACGGTGTTACATACAATTTATTTTACTCCTATCTGAATGACTCTACATCGAGCGAATATCGGCATCAATTTTTCACAGTCATAGCAGGCAGATACAGCAACATAAATTGTTTACTTAAATGCTGATGTTTTATTGGACATCTAATGTTTAAAGTTTGGTCCACCATAGCAAGCTGGATTGATTTATAGACATTGGAGTCAGTGTATTGACTACTGAGATATCATCTAACCTAAACTGTCAGCTCGCTCACCGTTACGAATAATCTATATGACTCCAGCTGATGTCTAAAGAGAAATATTGTAGATACGGGGGATATTTTTTATGAAGATATGAGATTTTGCTCGAGTAAATAAGATGCTACATTTATTATATGTTGTTAAAATGGATGTGTTAGTATGGTTACCGTAGAGTATGTTTATGCAAAAGGAACAAAACACGTATCTCATGTTGTCCCATTACATACCTGAACATTACAATATCATATGAGTTCTTAAATATTGAAAAAATCATACCATAATCAACTTAGTGTTAAGCATATATGTTATATTTAAACAGTATCGCTAGGACTGAAGCGCGTTGTACATTAATATTTCTGACCATACGGTATACAGTTAAGTATAAAATGACCATATAATATATGAATGAAAATACAAGTTATCTACCAGTCATGGTGCAGGTGTTGCTTTGTCTCTAGAAAAGACGTTGCTCGATTGGATACTACCCAGACCAAGACACATCAATCTGAGCAACACACGTTGCTCGAGTTGTCTTTATATAGATTACCATAAGTTCATGTGCTTTCTCCACCAAAAATACAACTTAGAAGATGTTATATTCTCTAGATTAGATTTTTACGTTATACTACCTTCACATGCTTCGAATATCTTTCCTTTATGACACTATTGTAATTTATGTGGTACCAACACATTCACCGCAACACCTATCCATCAGAAAATGATGTAACAAATTGGCAGTAAGGTTGATTACTCGACTACACAGGCAAACACCATCACCATAATGTATTCTAACTTCAGACCAGTACTATTATAGAATTTACTCACATTTCCAAAGTAAGTATCATTATGAAGACTTTTGACGCCCCATGTGCTCTCATATAAACTCTACCACCACAAACAAGTCTAGCTCTATCATGTTTTATCATAGACTCTAACTGTTTGTTGCCTTATTAATAACATAATGGAGAATATACATTACATTAAGGCATTTGAGGCATTGAACATAATGATAATGTTAATGTCCCCAATTGATATTTTTAAAGTGGACTAAAAATGTATGCTCAATATGACTAGTTTTTTTTACCTAATATGACTAGAATATATGTTTTCGCATTATCTAGCTACATAAATATATTTTCTTTTACTGCAGACATGCATTTATTTAAGAATTAAATTATTAATAATTTAACATATTGCTACTTACAACTATCATTTAATCGAGTTCACAGGTATGAATTTACAATAGGCAAAGCTTTTCGTAATATATTATAATGACAACTTTCTCATCAACATATATATATATATATATATATATATATATATATATATATATATATATATATATATATATATATATTTACGTATATCCATTAGCAATAGTGAATCAATTTTTGTGAGAAAAAATTTATATTTCCATAATATTTGCAGGGAAATTTTCAATTGTGTGTGACCGTGTTCGTGCACTATCAATGCTGGATGCTCGTCATTTCATTTGTCTCTATAATTTTAGAAATTATTGGTGGACAGTAAACACATTCAACAGGTAAACGTTTTCTTATATCAAATATTGAAATCGTTAATGGTATACTTCCTTAAGGTTTAGTAATACCTCGATTACACTCACGTCACAAAACCTAACATTTTAGACAATATTGCAATAACTAACAAAATGCATACTTTGAGATCACATGAACAACTATATTCCGACGTCGATCTATTTTTTTTGTTGTAAATTCTGGTCAACATTTACAACAGTGTCAGTTTCAAAGTCCCATTCATAATGTTCTGCTGCATCGTAGTGTTTCTTAAAAAGTGTTCAAATAATTGCAGGATGTTGTTTAAAATTCAGAAAACCTATAGGAGAAACGATGATTGCAGGACAAATAATGTATGTTCAGGCCAATATATATATATATGATCATTGTGATATACACAGCCATTTTGGCCTTGAACATTTTAATAATTATGTCCTTTTGTGTAGAATTTAATATCTTGAAATATATACATCAGCTGGTGGCCATTGGATTTTGGACATTGTGTCGTGAGAAAACTGGAGAACAATTTTGGCAAAATGATTTATGGAAATGTTCCTTGCTTATAATGGAGTAATCAATAATTCATTTTTAAATCTTATGCATGCTTATCATGTATTTCTCCACTGGAAAATGACAGCATCCCTTAACTGTTCTTGTTATTCTTTTTTCCAAGTTCTCTTCTTCAATTAAGAAATTTAGTCAAGAAATACGCTTCTTAGTCATTTAGACTGATAACTAACCTTTCAGTGCTTTTCACCCATTTGTCATTGTGACATAGAGTAAACATAATTCTTCATACCTCTTCCTTGTTCTGTATCAACGTCACGACATAGAGCTGATCTCCTAGGTAGGTTAAATAAGTCATAGTGGTAATGAATTTAGTACGCCCTACAATCATTGACCAATTAACAGGCTGTGGGTGCTCTAACATGAGCTAAATTAACATCTTGCGAATTTCATTGTATCCATTACTACTGAACAGATTCCGAGAAAATAGTGTGACCTAGTTTATACACACCCTAAATGATAGTTCCTTAGGTTATATTTACGAAGATAATTTCGATATTTTTAAAGGGCTTGATAACATAATTGACCATAATTCAAATTACAAAAGACTTCAATTTTTTTTTGACATAAAAAATTGCTCTTATTGAAATATTTTTTTTTTAACGTTTAGTGACACTAACACTGAACATTTAAGCCAACAATCAAGCTGTATTTACTCTGAACTAGAATAAGGACGAACTAAAATTAAAATAAATTTATAAATTATATTTTGTATTACAATACATGAAACATCTTGTAAATCTTATGCGTCTGAGGATGTGACATTTTTTGAAAAAAGTGGAGCGTAACATTAAGCACGACTACATAAGTTGCTTTGATAAAGCGTTTTAGTATTAATCGGACCTATGTTTATTGAAAACGTCAAAAATGTCAAAAGTGTTTATTATTGACAGTATCTCGATTTATTACATTATTCCCTCTCCCTTCATTCATTTATTTGTCGAAGAATCCACAAAAGCGGCACTTTCCTTCTCCTTATTAAGTGAATAGTATGACGGAACAGACAGTAAGAAGCACGTGAACTGTTCCTTGGAGTTTCGGCATAAAGTAACGTTTATAACGCAAATATTTTCAACACATCCGTATTATGTCATGACTCTTGCTATAGAGTTCGCAAAAATGTGTCATCCCTACCGATTTTAGATAAATTCATGGATAAAAATAAATGTACAACACGTATTCGTCTCGTTCAATAAATATAATTTTTAACCTGACAGTCTCCTGGTTGTGCAAAACATGCGAACGTTATGACTTTTCTAATAGTATGATATTTTCTTTAGTAGCAAGGTCGCTAATGTGCGTGGGAGAGTGGTTTGAAAAAACTGATGTGATGTATTTCGTATTTTCTGCTTGATCCTCTAGTCCTGTTCTAACCTTGGTTATTATTCACTACTATCATCATACATTGAGGTCCACAGCGCTCGATCAGTAGAACACTAACTCGTTTTTTCGACCAACATAATTTCCAATATGTAGCAATATGATACTATTAATTTTGGTCCACCAATTGTAAAGATTTGGTTATATATTTCACCTTTTAGCTATTATTGGGGGCCCCGAGTGGCCGAGTGGTCTAAAGCGCTGTCCGTTACGGATCACTGCCATCTCACCTCTATCTGCGTGGGTTCGAGTCTAAGATTCGGCGAATGTGGATATGTGAGAGAGCTTGCCAGTAGCTTCTCGTGGGTCGGTGGTTCTTTCCGGTGATTTCCCGGTTTCTTCCTCCACCATTAATACTGGCCGCCATGTATAGCCTTTCCTGTGCTGAAAAATGGCGTTAAGACAAAAAAAAAAAAAAAAAGTTATTATTGTTTTATTTCCCTATCGCTAGAACGTATCCAATGTAATGTTCTTATCGCGCATACGAACTCCTTGCTGCACAGGCTTGGCATGAAATAATTTATGTTTTTACAGTTACCGAAACAAATGATCTATGGAAATTTATTTTATATAGAAATGCTATATTTGCATAAGTTGCCATATTGGTAGAAGAGAGACCACATTCATATTGATTGAGTTTTGAGACACAGTATTAAGACAGATAATACGTCTTTTTCATAATTTGTATTTTTAAAATCTTTGTTCACACTATATTATCATTTTTTCCTTTTCATCGTTATCGTCAATTTCACACAGAATAAAAGTTTTCCATTCTTGAATATATTCAACGCAAAACTAATATTGTCCGAAACTAAATATATATGTGGTACAATTCTATATACAACGTCCTCCCACATGTGCACAGTAATAGCCTTTGAATATAAGTGTTCTAGAACATATGTGTGTATGAGTGAGTGGTTTAAAACTATTTAACCAATGTTTGAATTTGCTGACAGAGGTATCACAATTTGATACTAATCTGACAATATGTTATGAGATTACTTAAACTCATTCAAAACAAATATATTGTGGTGATAATATAGACTATGAGTTGAAGCTGGAAGCCCTTGTTTACCCACTATTATTTGTTATAAAATGTACGTGGGGAAATGATCACAAGGACATGGAATGATGGATTTTGTGCAGTAGAAGTACAACGAAAACTATCTAAAATACAATTGTATGAATTACACTAAAAAAAAACAATGACAATGACATTGGTATAAATTAATTTATACATAATAATGGCTTTTCGGATAGATTTTGTGAGATATATTATGTTGACTTATATAGTAATTTGGATGGCGTCATACTCGATGGTTGTGAAAATCATTAGTATATACAATGGAACAAATACTACGCACAGGCAGGTATATAGAGTCATTGGTCGAACATTCCCGAAGAGACCGCTTTCAAAATGTTTGCATTTGAAGGTGGGTTATGAAAAAAAAATAGTTTGTTTGTGGACAGATATTGTACAGTGCATTATATTTGAAACAAAAAAAAATATATTCTAAAAGAAAATGGAGAGGAATTTGATTGTGATGAAAAACTATCAATTTTTGTATAACGGCCTTTTCTCAACCATTGTTAGGTGTGATTGTTTAGCTGCTGCGCATTATGTTTGCACACATATAACTATGATGTAATTTCAAGTCATGAGAGTTCTGGACATGTTTTCATCTTTCCCTATCAAGTTAAAGTTTTACAGAACAAACTACGAAATAAGTTAACATAAGTGACATGATACCGGTAAGTGATTGGATTGTCTATTAAATAATTTATTGGTACAATAGAATTAAAAAAATGAAAATGATGGAGTAATTATTATATTGTCCTTTTCACGACTAATGAGCTAAACATATGCCCATTGCACGAAATGTTTATTATGATACTTTTATATTTAGAAAGATTTTTTTGTACTGATTATATCAGTTGAAGCGATCATCTGGTCATTAATACTAATATCAATGTCCTCAAGATTTTATCAGCAAAACAGAACAAGCAATGGCAAAATATAACTTTCATTAGGATTTGATTTTCCAAACATGACCTTCCTAAACTTTCAACATCTTCACATTAAAAGTTTATTAATTTTCATACATTTACATAGATTTATTTTGACTTGAGATATTAATATTTCCATATCTAAAGGAAGTATATATTTCTGCGCAATGTTGGATGGTAGTTTTCAGCTACTGAACGCATTTATTCGTACACCATGATTGGAAGGCATCGACCATATACGTTTCAGGTTGGTTCTATTGATGCAGATAGATTATATTGTCGCTATTCATTTGAACGACTGTATGATACTTTTGTTTGACCTCTCATAACGTGAAGATGCTCCGTTACGTTTGGTAAACGTCCTAATAAAATTGAGTATATATGCTGAACGGACAATCATTAGTTAATATCTCCATCCCAACCAAGTGGCCCCGTGTGGCCAAGTGGTCTAAAGCGCTGACCGTTACTGATCACTGCCATCTCACCTCTGTCTGCGTGAATTCGAGTCCATACACGGCTAACATGGGTAAGTGAGAAAGCCTGCCAGTAGCTTCTCGTGAGACGGTGTTATTTCCCTGGGTTTTCCAGGGTTCTTCCTCAACAATTAATACTGGCTGCCATATATTGCCTAACTTGTGCTGAAAAATGGCGTTAAACATTATCACAACAATACCAACAACCATTTCGACTTATAAGCAAACCAACAAAATCTTTAATATGAACATTGCAGTGGCATTGCTATAAGCAATTTGTGTTCGAGCACCAGCATCATTCGTTGCATACATCATGAATTGCAGAAACGAAATGTTTCATAAATTGCACAGTAATAAAAGTTAATATCCTTCTTTTTCACTTTAATAAGCCATCACTGACGAAGCCTGAATATGTCCTTTAATACTTCTACTGGCCTAATGTACATTCGATTATCGTTTTCAGAAATGCCAGCATTGACTACGATGTTGTGCTGAATAGTGCTGATCAACGTAATCTATTACAATCATTAATATTTATCATTAGTACCGTTCTAAGGAAACTATATTTCATAAAATATGCTTTGATTCAGTCAACATAACAGCAACGTAATAAAAAAGACATCCCAGCTGGCATTCCGTATGTTTTGACACATTATTAGCTTTCAGTCTTTTTTATATCGTCTAATATTATGTAAAACTCTGTCTTTATTAACTCCTGTCAGATGAAACAAATAACGGTTTTACGTCAACGTTCCATTATAATGTAAAATAAATTAGATTCATATTAGTTAGCTACGTGACATGCACGTTTCCATTTTTCGGTTTGAATTGAGCAAAGTATTGCAAAGATCTACCACTATGGACTTAAACTGGTGGAAATATATTATAGTTTCATGTTGTCAAAAGGTCAGGATCAAGCAAAAGGATACATGTTTGAATATATTGTACTTTATATTATAATATTCATCAAGGCATAATTTGCAATGTGAACGAAAACTTGAAGGTAGCCAACCCATTGCTATATCCATTTGTTAGTAATCACTAATATGAAGTGCCATAATATATGTGATCTCCTGGTGAATCCTTGCAAATTTGGATACGATTGTATTAAACATGACGAAGCAGCATTATGCCAGGACAAATGCTATTCAAATTCAGTTAAGTGTTCCAATGGCGGTGAATGTTATGTTGACAACAAATTTAAAAATCTACGATGTCAGTAAGCACGTCTTAATTCATTTTAGTTTTTTGTATTAGGTTTTACCTGCATTCTTCGTTTTATTGAATAGAGCCAAAAAATTATATACGCAATTCATGGATCCAATTTTCTTTCTCCTTATAATATCCGTTACCGATGTACAGAAAGGCAGGTTTTTATGCTTCTTAGAAACTTATTGTGAAAACTGATTGACTTTTCAAATCGTTTCTTGTCAACCAAAGCTATGGCGTTTACATCAGATCGTATGTGGTCAAGAATAGACCCGGGTTTCTGCAGGGACTTAAGCATAATTTTGTAAACAATTGACAAATGGTAAAGTGGCATCATCAATTCGACGCATTTCTCAGCATTAAATATATGTAATTAAAAGTCTGACATGTAGAAAATACTGCATTTTAAATATGGTCATTTAAAAAAGTAAATATATAAATCACAAAATGCGAAATAAAACAAAACAGAATTAGAAACTGTAAATGTATGAGTAAATATGTGTGTCATTTGTATCTTCCAGGTGTCATGATACGATAAAATATTTTTTACTGGTGATAGGTGGGAGGTTGTGATTAAGAGGGTACATACCTTATCCCTCTCAGCCAAGGACTATGCCATTATTGCTGGCTCTGATGCAGGTGCAGTTGTTTTGATTCGAATTGTTGTAAACTTGATTAGGTGCTAGAGAAAGCAAAATATACAGAGAAAAGAAACCAATGCACAAAATGATTACAAGTGAGTAGTACGATTACTTGTCTTACTTGACAGGCACAAAATTATTTGAATACAATGTTAGTGTATGTTTAATTAAATCAAAGGTTAAACTGGAACCAATACGAAGGAATACACGGCACATTGCATTAATTGGATACTGGATGCGCAGCATATTAATAAACTCAACCACGCAGGTGGTCAAGGTGTTTAGAGCTTCCGCCTCAACTACTGGAAGTCTCGGGTTCAAACAAAAGTTGATTCATAACAAAGACTTATGCAGATGGTAATAGAAGTTCTCTCGAATGGTGCCCAGTGATAAGAGGTTATAGTTCTCACTGGTTGGCCTTGTGTCAGGAAAATGTAACTGAATATGTCATCATTATACATGTGTGCGCAATGATGTCTCAGTGCAAATCAACAATATAACTGCTATACTGCATACATCGTAGTGATTTGGCTGAAACATTTTAAAACTACGTTAAACTTGAAATTCTCACACACAAACTGTTAGAATCTGCTGTTATATATTGCAATGTGATTATTTTTTTTCCCATGTGAAGAGACACACATGATATTATTCCTCTATTACACTATCCGTGTTTTTAAAAATTGAAAGTTATCTTAGGTTGCATTTGTTTCACGCTTGGTATGACAATAATTACATATATTCGTTGTTGCAGGTATTTTATGTCGAGCGCAATAAGGTCTATCTCTTTCAAACCCCCAAAAAATCAAACTAGATTGTAAAGGTAGCGAGAAGTTTCCCTGAGTAATATGTTTTGCTGACACAAGAGATGCAAATATCGCATGGCATTGCTTCTTTCTTTAAAAGCAATCACATCGTAAGATTATTTCATTTCGTATTTCGACACATGTCAAGACATATGTTTATGGTACTAGACTTTGTCACTAAAGAAATGACATCAAGTAAACAATATTGTCTGTTGTTATACATTCCATTTGTCCGTCTTATCCGTCCGTTAGTATAAGTGTCAATCAATTCTCTACCTAAAGTGGGTACAACTTTTAGAACATTCCCTTGGTCCTGTGGGAAATGACAAATGAGAAATATACAGTTAACAGTTCTGGCACAAAATGTTACAAATATTTTGTTGCTCTTTCTCGGCATACGACGAGCTCTTTGTGATATAAATATATGATTGACGAGCATGATAGTTAGCCATGACGAGATGTGAACGGCATTACCGTATTAGATTTTGTGAGCACCATGAAAGCATAAAACGCTGAAGAGCAAATGACTTAAACTCAAGATTTAGTTTTCTCTCAACAAACACGCCAATCTCCTTGCATCTATTGACATTATTCTCTTTCACACAATAGTGTCATGACAAACAATAACCAATTAAACTATATAATGAATGGATAATTACCAACATTTTGTTTTCTTCTAAGTTAACATTCATCGATTTATTTAAACTACGCACGGGTGTTAATGTTGCGATTAATTTTCGTCTAATATCTAATCAACAGAAAATGATAATTTTAAATTTCCATATTCATAGCATAAATGTCATGTAAGTCCTACATTTTTGGCAATACCATACTCTTTTCAACAGCAACAGCCGAAATCACCTTACTTTTAGACGCGTTGTGCTAAGATGTTATGAACTTTGTCTAACTGAGATATGATGGAATGTTACATATTGCAGCAAACCAGGTCATGAAAATTAGCCGCAGATGTTATTGCAAAACATTTCAGACTATTAAGATATTTAGATTTTGAGGATGCGAACTTACTAATGAACACGACTTATTGCAAATGAGGAAGTAACCTTTTCAGCTGTAAATCATATATTTTACCTCGTACAGAGTAAATTGGTGCTAGGTAGAAACGTTTTACGGCCAGTCAGTCTAAGTTTTGAAACATTATTCTACTTGCTCTTAGGTATTATACCGATTCTGTTCAAAGCATTTATAAGTCTTAGAACGGACGTGAGGCAGATGATATATATTTGCAATTGTTCTATAATTAAGTACAATACTTTACATCTGATGTATATGTCTATCCAGAAAGAATCTCAGTTATGCCCACGTTTCAGTCCGTATGTCTCAGTTGCAGGAACCCAACTTTGACAACACTACATAAGTATATGATCCCGGTCTGCCGGAAATGAACAGGAATCATAGAATATGCAGGGATCCATATATCATATATGAGGTCAGTTTGTTGTATGTTCTATTGCTTGTATGTATGTACGTATGCTTGCTTGTGTATTTTACTTATTAATTGCTTCTTTGCTTATGTTGAATATTTTAATATACCTTCTGTACTAAATGTTCTTATGTTTGAAAGCTGGTTAGCCTGTTTTCCTTGCATATACAACTGTTCATTAACTTTAAACACGTTCCCTTAGCCAGCCAATTAAACCCATCTTTCTGTCACTAATAAATCGTTTTGAAATATGATTATGACTTTGATTAGGATCAAAAGGAAAACAAATGCACAGATGGTGAGACGTTATTATTGCGTATATAACAACGATGTAGTGGATTACCTTTAGAAAACGACTGATCCGCAAATGTTCACCGATGCCTTTAAAAGCACAATCACATCCCTTCATGATACGCTTCGCACTGATTTTGAAACAGGGGTGTATTTTATGAAGTCAACTTGTTCAATCAATAAAGTGTTTAGTGTCTTACTTTTATTGACAAATATACACTTTAGAGAAACTATCAAGTGTACCTTATTGAGGACGTAATTAAGAGCCATAGATCTTATAATTCTATAGCAGGACCGTTAGGTGGAATAACGCTCTTTAACAATAATCCATGAAATGTATTAATTTCCCTCTATTAAAAACATTGAATTGCTCTGATCAGCAAAATGATAGCTTGAAGGACATTTCAAATCTTCATTTTGCTTCATAAAAATTAATATATGTGAGAATCGTTCAGTCTACAAAATCCTCATCATTGAAAAATAATCTCAAATGTATTATCTATATTTTGAACCTTAGTTCTCTCAATTATCCTACGCGCTTGATAGTAGCAATTAGTGTCTTGATGCAATCGTCTAAAACGCCATTTAAACTAATATAGACATTAAAAGTTAAAAAGATTCCATATATAAATATTCAATCTGCAATTGAGCTGTATCGATATTATGGAGACAAGTCTTAGTACAAAAAACAAATTGGCCTAACAATTATCAAATACATAACCACAATCTTGTAACACCTGCATATAACATATCCCAGATATAGCCGACATTACGCCAAAGTTTCGTTTCGTTCTGATATTTTGCATATTCAATTCGTTTGCATATCCTTTATAGCAATAAATACATATTTGCAACACAATATTCTTCAGAACAATTAGACTCAATCGTTACCATCCGTGTCGTTATTTGTTTACTACGCACTTCCAAAGGACAGTTCGGCAAAACATTAATGCAACCCATCTGCATTATAAAACTACGACTTTATTTTATCCAGCAGTGCATTAAACCTACCACAGTTTTGATCATATCAGCTCCATTGCATAATCATTTCCTTTTTTATCCTTTGTTTCAACCAATCTAGATTCGCAACGCATTATTCAGACTGGTAAGTAAGCCATATATACAAATTATTTGGTGTCGGAATTTCCTCTGTAGATTCCTGTCAAAGGAATATTAACGTATAGTTATTGTTGGATTCAACGTTGAAGCATAAATTTGTTTCCACTTGCCTTTATAGACTTTGAAGTGAAGAGAACTGAGAAATGTATACAATTGTAAGGGCATTGGGGACATGATAATTGATATTGTTCATAATAACGAATACAACGGCGTAAAATATGGGATCAGTAGACGCACACGAAATGTCATTGCAGGAAACCTGCATATTGCCCTTATTGGCGTGAATAAGTCATCATCAGATTTTATTCGTATTCTGTAACAGTCACGTGCTCAGCAAATCATTGGCACAATGGTGAAAATTGCATCAACGGCATTGGCTGTGTTACATGTATATGCACGAGAGGGTGGACAAGACAAGAGTACACATATGCCAAGAATTTCATATTGCTTAACTGACAACGTTATATTTGTTTAAACTTTAGAACAATGTTCCACTGAAGCACCATCTATGTGTTCTTAAGGTTAATTATATGACCTCATAATAATGTTTGCACTACTGTTAATATATATAGTTCACGAAGCTATCCTCTACGCTCTTACTTGTCTTATGTGTCCTAAATTGATTGAGGAAAATATAAAATCCCATATAAACCTTCAGCGATGCCTCATTCAGGATACGAATAATACCTGTATATTAAATGAACCCTTAGTTTCTAAAGTTGGTGCGTTTTTTAATTTTCAGTTGTTTCTCTTTTTCTAAACTGCACTCTGACTTTCATCACGGCTATTAAAAAATGGATCTTGTTTAATTAACATCCATGACGATTGTTTTTCAAATAAAATGTCGAGCACTGTAATTTGACCTTTTTGCGTAATTCTGATTACAACTGTTTTTTCTTAGAGTCGACTTTCGTCCTCAAAATGAAATATTATAAACAACGTGCTTTTCGGGCAGTCCTCAAAATTGTCTTTCATCGTGTAATGTAGAACGCGCGGTTTGATATTTAATCTAGTATCTAAGTTATAATACAATCCAGATTGCAGAAACATCATACATTTTACTTTCCAAAGGCATTGAACATAATTTGAAATTTATTTTTGACTTCATCAGTACCCTTTATCCAAATCTAAAAAGTAGATTCAAATATATAGCTATGGTAAAGGCAATTCTCCTTCTAAAAAAAGTAAGTCGACATACATTAGTAAAACACATCGGCATTACAAAACTGTATGGATTCAGCTATTGCTTATCCAGCCGTGGGTTTTAACTGCTGCAGTTATGTTTATACCAGCCCAGTTGCATATTCATTTCGTTGTTAATGTCTCAAGTAAGAAACAATGAAGGTTTGCAGCGAAAAATACAAAGAGATAATAAATCCATATCTGAGCCTTTGCCTCTTTCGTCGTTTGTATGCTAAGAAAATGTTTCTAAACTACATTGAAACGTACAGGTATTTCAAGGAAAAATGTATAGAAATGTGTTTCAACATGAGCTTAAAGACGTTGAAGGGAGGAAATATAATAATAGTGTACAGTATAATGTGTAACTGAAGCACGATATTGGATTCTTTCCATACTATCTAATCAAGCTGCCCAATTGATGGTGATAAGTTTAGTTACTGTAAAGAACATTGCTAAACATATAAATTGTTCAATAATTGCAATGAATGCGTTGTGTTCATCTTTATTCTTATTTTCTAATAGTTACGTGCACAAACAATCCTTGTCAAAATTGTGGTGCTTGCAAAAACAACATTGGTACTGTCACATGTATCTGTGGAAATGGATCGACTGCAAAAATTGCACAGATGGTGAGAAATTCTTATTGCGTATATAACAACGATGTAGTAGAATAACTATAGAAAACGACTGATCCGCTAATGTTCATCGATGCTGTTAAAATCACAATCAAATCCCTTCATGATACTCTTCGCACTGATTTTTAAATAGGGGTATAATTTATGAAGCCATCATGTTCAATCAATAAGATGTGTACTGTCCTAATTTTATTGAAAAAGATACAATTTAGAGAAACTATCAAGCGTACGTTATTGAGGACGTAATTAAGAGCTATAGATCTTATATTTCTATATCAGGACCGTTAGGTGGAATGACGCTCTTTACAAAGAATCATTAAATGTATTACTTTGCCTCTACTAAAAACATTGAATTTCGCTGATCAGCAAAATGATGGCTCAATCGGCATTTCATATCTTCGTTCCTCTTCATGGAAATTAATATATGTCAGAATCTTTTAGTCTACAAATCCACATCATTGAAAAATAATCTCAAGTGTATTATCTATATTTTGAACTTTACGTTCTCTTAATTAATCAATGCGATCGATAGCAACAAATAGTGTCTTGATGAAATCGAATAAAACGCCATTTAAACTAATATAGACATTAAAAGTTAAAAAAGATTTCATATATCAAAAATTCAACTTGAAATTGAGCTGTATCGATATTATGGAGACAAGCCTTAGTACAAAAAACAAATTGGCCTAACAATTATCAAATACATAACCACAATATTGTAACACCTGCATATATCATATCCCAGATATAGCCGACATTACTCCAAAGTTCGTTTCGTTTTGACACGTTGCATATTCAATTCGTTTGTATATCCTTTATAGCAGTAAATGAAGACTTAGAGCACAATATTCTTCAGAAAAATTAGACTCAATCGTCACATTCCGTGTCGATATTTGTTTACTACGTATATCCAAAGGACAATTCGCCAAAACATTAATGAAACCTATCTACATTATAAAACTACGACCTTTTTTCTCCAGCAGTGCATTTAACCTACCACAGTTTTGATCATGTCAGTTAAATTACATAATCCTTTCCTCTTTTTATCCTTTGTTACAACCAATTAAGATTCGCAAAGCATTATTCCTACTGATAAGCAGGCCATATATAAAAATTATTTGGTAAAAAATTTACTCTGTAGAATCCTTTTAAACGAGTATTAACGTATAGTTCTTTCTGGATTCAACGTTGTAGCATAAAGTTGTTTACGCCTGACACTACAGTCAATACAGACGTTGAAGTGAAGAGAACTGAGAAATTTATATAATTGTAAGGGCATTGGGGACATGATAATTGATATTGTTCAAAATAACGAATACAACGGCGTAAAATATGGGATCAGTAGACGCACACGTAAGGTCATTGCAGGAAACCTTATTGGCGTGAATAAGTTATCATCATATTTTATTCGTGTTCTGTAACAGTCACGTACTCAGCAAATCCTTGGCACAATCGTGTTAGTTTCATCAACGTCATTGGCTCTATTATATGTATATGCACAAGATGATGGACAGGACAAGAGTGCACTTATGCCAAGAATTTCATGTTGCTTAACTGACAACGTTATATTTGTTTACACTTTAGAAAAATGTTCCACTGAAGCACCATCATTGTGTTCTTATGGTGAATTATATGACCTCATAATAATGTTCGCACTACTGTTAATATATATAGTTCACGAAGCTATATTCTATGCTATTACTTGTCTTAAGTGTCCTAAATTAATTGAGGAAAATATAAAATCCCATATAAACCTTCAGCTATGCCTCACTCAAGATATGACTAATATATGTGTATTAAATGAACCCTTAGTTTCTAACGTTGGTGTATTATTTTGTTTTAATTTTCAATTGATTCTCTTTCTCTTCTGCACTCCGATCTTCATCATGACTATTAAATAGAATAGCTTGTTTAATTAACATCCATGACGATTGTTTTTCAAATGAAATGTCAAGCACTGTATTTTTACCTTTCTGCGTAATTCTGATTACAACTGTCTTTCCTAGAGACAACTTTCGTCCTCAAAATGAAATATTGTAAACAACGTGCTTTTCGGGCAGTCTCCCAAATTGTCTTACAACTTTCAATGTAGAACGCACGGTTTAATATTTAATCTTGTATATCGGTTATAATACAAACTGGATTGCAGAAATATCATACATTTTTCTTTGCAATGGCATTGAACTTAATTTGAAATTTAAATTTGACTTCATCAATACCCTTTATCTAAATCTAAACACTAGATTGAAAAAAATAGCTATGGTGAAGCACATTTTCCTACTAAAAAAAGAAACTTGACAGACATTAATAAAACACATCGGCATTACAAAACTGTATGGATTCAGCTATTGCTTATCCAGCCGTGGGTTTTAACTGTTGCAGTTATGTTTATACCAGCCCAGATGCATATTCATTTCGTTGTTATTATCTCAAGTAAGAAACAATGAAGGTTTGCAGCGAAACGTACAAATAGATAATCAATCCATATTAGCGCCTTTGTCTCTTGCGTCGTTTGTATACTAAGAAAATGTATCTAAACTATTTTGAAACATATAGGTATTTCAAGGAAAAATGTAGAAAAAGGTGTTTCAACATGAGCTTAAGGACGTTGAAGGGAGGAAATATAATAATAGTGTACAGTATGACGTGTAACTGAAACACGATATTGGATTCTTTCCATACTATCTAATGAAGGTGCTCAATTGATGGTGATAAGTAGGGTTACTGTAAAGAACATTGCTAAACATATAAATTATTCACTAATTGCAATGAATGCGTTGTGTTCAACTTTATTCTTATTTTCTAATAGTCACGTGCACAAACAATCCTTGCCAAGATGGTGGTGCTTGCAAAAACAACATTGGTACTGTCACATGTATCTGTGGAAATGGATGGACAGGAAAAAATTGAACAGATGGTGAGAAGTTCTTATTGCGTATATAACAACGATGTAGTATATTAACTTTAGAAAACGACTGATCCGCAAATGTTCGTCGATGCTGTGAAAAACACAATCACATCCTTTCATAATACTCTTCGCACTGATTTTGAAATATGGGTATATTTTATGAAGCCATCATGTTCAAACAATAATGTGGTTAGTGTCCTACTTTAATTGACAAATATACACTTTAGAGAACCTATCAAGTGTACCTTATTGAGGACGTAATTAAGACCTATAGATCTTATAATTATATAGCAGGACCGTTAGGTGGAATGACGCTCTTTAACAATAATCCATGAAATGTATTATTTTCCTCTTTTAAAAACATTGCATTTCTCTGATCAGCAAAATGATGGCTCGAAAGGCATTTCATATCTTCATTTTCTTCATGGAAATTAATATATGTGAGAATCTTTCAGCCTACAAAATCCTCATCATTGAAAAATAATCTCAAATGTAATTTCTATTTTTTTAACTTTACGTTCTCTCAATTAATCGACGCGCTTGATAGTAGCAAATATTGTCTACAAGAAATAAATTAAAATATCAATTGAACTAATATAGGTATTAACATTTTAAAAAATTCCCTATATCAATATTCAATTTGTAATTGAGCTGTATCGATATTATGGAGACCAGCCCTAGTTCAAATAAGAAATTGGCCTAACAATTATCAAACACAAAACAACAATCTTGTATCACCTGCAGATATTATATCCCAGTTTTGGCCGATATAAGCCAAAGTTTAGTTTCGTTCGACTAAAATGCCATTTAAACTATCATAAACATTAGAAGTTAAAAAGACTCCGAATATCAATATGCAATTTGCAATTGAGCTGTATCGACATTTTGGAGTTAAGCCTTAGTACAAAGAATAAATTGGCCTATATATTATCAAATACATAATAACAATCTTGTACCACCTGCATATATCATATCCCAGATATAGCCGACATTACTCCAAAGTTCGTTTCGTTTTGACACGTTGCATATTCAATTCGTTTGTATATCCTTTATAACAGTAAATGAAGACTTAGAGCACAATATTCTTCAGAAAAATTAGACTCAATCGTCACATTCCGTGTCGATATGTGTTTACTACGTACATCCAAAGAACAATTCGGCAAAACATTAATGAAACCTATCTGCATTATAAAACTACGACTTTATTTTCTCCGGCAGTTCATTTAACCTACCACTGTTTTGATCATGTCAGTTAAATTACATAATCGTTTCCTCTTTTTATCCTTTGTTACAACCAATCAAGATTCGCAAAGCATTATTCCTACTGATAAGCAGGCAATATATACAAATTATTTGGTAAAAAATTTACTCTGAAGAATCTTTTTAAAGGAGTATTAACGTATAGTTCTTTCTGGATTCAACGTTGAAGCATAAAGTTGTTTTTGCCTGACAATACAGTCAAAACAAACGCTGAAGTGAAGAGAACGGAGAAATTTATATAATTGTAAGGGCATTAAACCTACCACAGTTTTGATAATGTAAGCTCAATTGCATAATCGTTTCCTTTCTATATCCTTTGTTTCAACCAATCTAGATTCGCAACGCATTATTCAGACTGGTAAGTAAGCCATATATACAAATTATTTGGTGTCGGAATTTATAGTGTAGATTCTTTTGAAATGAATATTAACGAATAGTTATTTTTGGATTCAACGTTGAAGCATAAATTTGTTTCCACTTGCCTTTATAGACTTTGAAGTGAAGAGAACTGAGGAATTTATATAATTGTAAGGGCATTGGGGACATGATAATTGATATTGTTCATAACAACGAATACAACGGCGTAAAATATGGGATAAGTAACATGAAATTCTTGGCATACGTGCACTGTCGTCCTGTCCATCCTCTTATGCATATACATGTAACAGTGCCACTGACGTTTATGCAACTATCAACATTGTGCAAAGGATTTGCTGAACAGGTGACTGTTACAGAATGCGAATAAAATCTGATGATGATTTATTCACACCGATAAGGGCAATATGCATATTTCCTGCAATGACTTTTCGTGTGCGTCTACTGATCCCATATTTTACGCCGTTGTATTAGTTATTATAAACAATATCAATTTTCTACTCTCTTACTTGAGGGGCCCCGAGTGGCCGAGTGGTCTAAAGCGCTGTCCGTTACGGATCACTGCCATCTCACCTCTATCTGCGTGGGTTCGAGTCTAAGATTCGGCGAATGTGGATATGTGAGAGAGCTTGCCAGTAGCTTCTCGTGGGTCGGTGGTTCTTTCCGGTGATTTCCCGGTTTCTTCCTCCACCATTAATACTGGCCGCCATGTATAGCCTTTCCTGTGCTGAAAAATGGCGTTAAACCCCACAACAACAACAACAACAACTTACTTGTCTTGAGTGTCCTAAATTGCTCGAGAAAAATATAAAATCCCATATAAACCTTCAGCTATGCCTCATTCAGGATATGACTAATACCTGTATATTAAATAAAACCTTAGTTTCTAACGTTGACGTATTTTTTAATTTAAGTTGTTTCTCTTTCTCTTCCGGACTCCAATCGTTATCAAGACTATTGAATAAAAAATCCTGTTTAATTAATATCCATAACGATTGTTTTTCAAATGAAGTGTCTAACAGTGTATTTTGACCTTTTTGTGAAATTTTTGACCCCTCTGAATTTCCTAGACTAAACTATAGTCATCACAATGAAATATTATAAACAGCGTGGTTATCAGGCAGTCCTCTTTACTGTCTTAGATCATGTAATGCATAATACGCCTTTCGATAATTAAGTTAGGTTAAATCACCTAGTATATCAGTTATAGGACAGGCTGGTTTGCAGAAATATCATACTTTTTACTTCACAATGACATTGAATTTAATTTGAAATTTATGTTTAACTTTATCAATACCCTTTATCCAAATCGAAGCACTAGATTGAAATATAAAGCTATTTAATAGAGAATTACATTTCTAAAAAATTTATTCGACAGAAATTAATCAAACACATCGGCATTACAAAATTTTAAATGATTCATCTGTTGTTTTCAAGCCGTGGGTTTTAACTGCTGCAGTTATGTTTAAATAAACCCAGTTGCATATTCATTTCGTTGGTACTTTCTTATGTAAGAAACTATGAAGGTTTGCAGCGAAATATACAAATAAATAATCAATCCGTATTGGTGCTTTTGTCTCTTGCGTCGTTTGTGTCCAATATAAAATATATAAACCAGTTTTAAAAGTATAGGTATTTCTAGGAAAAATGTGGATAAAGGAATTTCGACTTCAGCGTACAGACGTTAAAGCCAAGAGACATAATAATATTGTACAATATGAAGTGTACATGAAGCACGATATCGGAATCTTTACAAACTATCTAACAAAGCTGCTCAATTGATGGTCATATGCAGAGTTACGGCAAAGAACATTGTTGTAGATATAAACTAATCACTAATTGCGATGAATGCGTTTCGCTCATCTTTATTCTTATTTTCTAATAGGCACGTGTACAAACAATCCTTGCCAAAATGGTGCTCCTTGCAAAAACGGCAATGGTACTGTCACATGTTTATGTAGAAATGGATGAAGTGGAGTAAATTGTACAGATGGTGAGATTTTCTTATTTCATATATAACAATGATGTAGTTGCTACACTATAAAAAACGAATGATCCGCAAAGATTCATTCAGTGGTGGTACTAGCACAATCATATACCTTCACGATACGCTTTGCACTGATTTTCAAAAAGGATTATATTTTATGGAGCCATGTTTGACAATCAATAATGTGTTTAGTGTCCTACTTTTTATGAAACAAAGATACACTTTCGAGAAACTATCAAGAGTACCTTATTGAGGACATAATAAAGAGCTATAGATCTTATAATTCTATAGCAAGACAATTAGGTTGAATGATATTCTCTAACAATAATTCAGGAAAGGTCTTAATTTCCTTTATTTAACAACATTAAATTTCTCCCATCAGTAAAACGATGGCTGAAGCGGCACTTTTATATCTTCCTTTCTCTTGATGGAAATTAATATGTGAGAATCGTTCTGTCTACAAATTCCAATTCATTGAATAGCAACCTCAAATGTATTATACATGTTTTGGTCTTTACGTTCTCACAATTAATCGACGCGCTTAATAGTGGCAAATATTGTCTACATGAAATAAATTAAAATGCCAATTACACTAATATAGGTATTCACATTTAAAAAGATTCCATATGTCAATATTTAATTTGTAATTGAGCTGTATCGATATTATGGAGACAAGCCCTAGTACAAAGAATAAATTGGCCTAACAATTATCAAACACAAAACCACAATCTTGTATCACCTGCAGATATTATATCCTAGCTATGGCCGATATAAGCCAAAGTTTCGTTTCGTTCTGACATGGTTGATATTCAATTTATTTGTATATCCTTCATAGCAATAAATGAAGATTTGAAACACGATATTCTTCAGACAAAATAGACTCGATCTTCTCCTTCCGTTTTGTTATTGTCTGCTTCTCACATCCAATGGATAATTTGGTGAAATATAAATGAAACCCATTTGCATTAGAAAACTACGGCTTTAGTTTCACCAGCAGTGCAGTTAACCTACCACAAATTTGATCATGTCAGTTGACATACATAATTGTTTCCTTTTGATATACTTTGTTACAAGCAATCAAGATTTGCAACGCATTATTCGTATTGATAAGCAGGCCATATATAAAAATTCTTCAGTGTCGGTATTTACTCTCTAGATTCCTGTAAAAGAAATATTAACGTATAGTTCTTTTGGTCTCAACGTTAAAGCAAAGACTTGTTTCCATTTGACTTTACAGTCGTTGAAGTGAAGGGAACTGAGACTTGTATATAATTTCAAGCGTATTAGATACGTGATAATTGATGATGTTCATGATAACGAATACAACTGCCTAACGTATAGGGATCAGTAGACGCACAAGAAAGGTCATTGCAGGAAACCTGGATATTTTCCTTATTGGTGTGAATAAGTTATCGACAGCATTTATTATTATTCTGTAACAGGCAGGTGCGCAACAAATCTTTGCCAAAATAGTGAGAGTTGCATACACGTCAGTGGCTCTGTTAAATGTAATTGCACAAGATGGTGGACAGGACAAGAGTGCACATAAAGCAAGATTTTCATGTTACTTAACGGACAACATTCAATTTGTTAAACGTAAGCAAAAAATGTTCCTCAAAGGTACTATCATTACGTTCGTGAGGAGAATTATATGATTTCACAATTATGTACGCACTCCTGTTAATATATAAATAAAGTTCAAGAAGTTTTCCTATACGTTCTGTCTTAGAAGTCCTAAATTGCTTGAGGAAAATATAAAATACCATAAAAACCTTCAGCTATGCCTCATTCAGGATATGACTAATACCTGTATATTAAATCAACACTTCGTTTCTAACGTTGGCGTATTTTTTAATTTCAGTTCTTTCTCTTTCTCTTCCGCACTCGGATATTCATCAGGACTATTAAATAACAAAATCTTAATTGATTTACATGACGATTGTTTTTCAAATGAAATGTCGAATACTGTATTTTGATCTTTTTGTGAAATTCTTTCCCCAGCTGTCTTTCCTAGAGTAAACTATAATCATCAAATTGAAATATTATAAACAACGTGCTTTTCAGGCAGTCCTCTAAATTTTCTTAGATCGTGTAATGCAGAATGCGCGCTTTGATATTTAGGTACTCTCAATTCATATTGTATATCAGTTATAGAACAAGCTGGATTGCAGATATATCATACATTTTACTTTGTAATGGCATTCAACTTAATTTGAATTTTATGTCTGACTTCATCAATACCCTTTATCCAAATCGAGGCAATATATTGAAATATAAAGCTATTTAATAGAGAATTCTATTTCCAAAAAGTAAATTCGACATAAATTTATCAAACACATCGGCATTAAAAGACTTTATTGGATTCAGATATTGTTTATCCAGCCGTAGGTTTTACTGCTGCAGTTATATTTAAACCCAGTTGCATATTCATTTCGTTGTTACTTTGTCATTTAAGAAACTATGAAGGTTTCCAGCGAAATATACAACGAAATAATCAATCCATATTGGAGCTTTTGTCCCTTGCGTCGTTTGTGTCCAATATAAAATATATAAACCAGTTTTAAAAGTATAGGTATTTCTAGGAAAAATGTCTATAAAAGTATTTCGACTGGAGCGTACAGCGCTGAAGAGAAAAGAGATAAAAATATTGTACAATATGAAGTGTAACTGAAGCACAATATCGGAATCTTTACAAACTATCTAATAAAACTGCTTAATTGATGGTGCAATGCAGAGTTACGGCAAAGAACATTGTTGTAAATATAAACTATTCACCAACTGCGATGAATGCGTTTCGCTCATCTTTATTCTTATTTTCTAATAGGCACGTAAACAAACAATCCTTGCCAAAATGATGCTACTTGCAAACACGTTAGTGGATCTGTAACATGTATATTTGGAAATTTAATGGGCAGGAGATAATTTTACAGATGGTGAAACTTTCCTATTGCATATATAATAACGATATAGTTGCTTCACTATAAAAAACGAATGATCCGCAAAGGTTCATTCAATGCTGTTACTAGCACAATCATATCCCTTCACGAGACGCTTCTCATTGATTTTCAAAAATGATTATATTTTATGAAGATATGTTTTGCAATCAATAATGTGTTTAGTGTCCTACGTTTGTTTAAACAAAGATACACTTTAGAGAAATTAGCAAGTGTACCTTATTGAGGACGTAATTAAGAGCTATATTTCTTATAATTATAAAGTAGGACCGTTAGGTGGAATGACGATCCATAACAATAATCCATGAAAGGTCTCAATTTTCCTCTATTAAAAACATTAAAATTCTCCTATCAGTAAAACGATGGCTGGAACGGCATTTCATATTTTCCTTTTTTCTTGATGGAAATTATTGCATGTGAGAATCGTTCAGCCTACAAATTCCAATTCATTGAAATTAATCTCAAAGGTAATCCATGTTTTGAATTTTATGTTCTATCAAAAAATTGACGCACTGGATTGTAACAAATATTGTCTACATGAAATAAATTAAAACGTCAATTAAACTAATATAGGCATTAACAGTTAAAAAGATTCCATTTATCAATTTTCAATTTCAAATCAATCTGTATCGATATTATGGTGACAAGCCCTAATGGAGAAGAAATTGGCATAGCAATTGTCAAACACTAAACCATAATCTTGTATCACATACAGATATTATGTCAAAGCTATGGCCGATATAAGCCAAAGTTTCGTTTCGTTCTGACATGTTTGACATTCACATCGCTTGTATATCCTTCATAGCAATAAATGAAGATTTGAAACACAATATTCTTCAGAAAATTTAGACTCGATCATCACCTTCCGTTTCGTTATTTGTTTACTTCTCACAGCCAAGTGATAATTTGGTAAATTATAAATGAAACAAATTTGAATTAGAAAACTACGGTTTTAGTTTCACCAGCAGTGCAGTTAACCTACCAAAATTTTGATCATTTTAGTTCAGATGCATAATTGCTTCATTTTGGTATGCTTTGTTACAAGCAATCAAGATTTGCAACGCATTATTCCTACTGATAAGCAGGCTATATATACAAATTATACAGTGTCCGTATTTACACTGTAGATTCCTGTAAAAGGAATATTAACGTTAAAGCAAAGAGTTGTTTCCACTTGACATTACAGACGTTGAAGTGAAGGGAACTGAGTTATTGTGTATAATTTGAAGCGTATTTGATGAGTGATAAATGATGTTGTTCATTATAACGAATACGATTGCCTAAAGTATGGGGATTAGTAGACGCACAAGGAAAATCATTGCAGAAAACCTGCATATTTGCCCTAATTGGCGTGAGTAAGTCATCAACAGCATTTATATTTATTCTGTAGCAGGCACATATGCAACAAATCTTTGCCAAAATGGTGCGAGTTGAATACACGTCAGTGGCTCTGTTACATGTAATTGCAAAAGAGGATGGACTGTACAAGAGTGCACATTAGGAAGACGTTCATGTTACTTAATTGACAACGTTCAATTTGTTAAACTTTAGAAAAACAATGTTCCTTGAAGGCACCATCATTGCGTTCTTGAGGTGAATTATATGACTTCACAATTATGTACGAACTCCTGTTAATATATAAATATAGTTATCGAAGCTATCCTGTACGTTCTGGGTTGTCTTAAGTGTCCTACTTTGATTGATGAAAATAAAAAATCCCATATAAACCTTCAGCTATTTCTCACTCAAGATATGAGTAATAACTCCATTTTAGACGAACCCTTAGTTCTTAACGTTGCTGTAATTTTTATTTTCAGTTATTTCTCTCTTTCTATTCTGCACTCCGATCTTCTTCAGGACTATCAAATAAAAAATATAGTTTAATTAATATCCATTACGATTGATTTTCAAATGAAATGTCGAACATTGTATTTTGAACCTTTTGTGAAATTCTTGCCTCAGCTTCTTTCCTAGAGTCAATATCGTCATCGAAATGAAATATTATAAACAACGTGCTTTTCAGGCAGTCCTCTAAATTGTCTTAGATCGTGTAATTCAGAATGCGCGCGTTGATATTTAGGTACTCTCAATTCATATTGTATATCAGTTATAGGACAAGCTGGATTGCAGAAATATCATGCATTTTACTTTGTAATGGCATTGAACTTAATTTGAAATTTATTTTTGACTTCATCAATAACCATTATCCAAATTGAAACACTAGATTGAAATATAAAGCTATTTGAAAGACAACTCCATTTCTAAAAAAATAATTTCAACAGAAATTAAGCACATCCACATTACAAAACTGTAGTGGATTCAGCTATTGTTTATCCAGCCGTGGTTTTCAACTTCTGCTGTTATGTTCATACCAGTCTAGTTACATTTTCATTTCGTTCTTAATTTCTCATAAAAGAAATAATGAAGTTTTACAGCGAAATATACAAAGAAGTAATCAATTCATATTGGCGCTTTTGTCTCTTGCATCGCTTGTGTCTACTATAAATTTATATAAACCAGTTTTAAAAGTATAGGTTTCTCTTGGAAAAAAAATGTCGAGAAAGGAGTTCCGACTTAAGCGTACAGACGTTGAAGCGAGGAGAGATAATAATATTGTAAATATGACGTGTAACTGTAGCACAATAACGGATTCTTTCCAAACTATCTAATAAAGCTGTTCAATTGATGGTTAGCAGTAGAGTTACTTTAAACAGCATTGCTTTAGTTACAAACTATTCGCTAATTGGGATGCATGCGTTGCGCTCATCTTTATTCTGATTTTCAAATAGACACGTGCACAAAGAATCCTTGCCAAAATGGTGAAACTTGCAAAAATGTCAGTTGTACTGTCACATGTATATGTGGAAATGGATTGACAGGCGATAATTGTACAGATTGTGAGAATTACTTATTGCATATATAACAACGATGTTGTTGAAAAACTTCAATAAACGAATGATCCGCAAAGGTTCATTCAGTGTTGTTCCTAGCACAATCTTACCCCTTCACGATATGCTTCGCACTGATTTTGAAATAGGATTATATTTTATGAAGCCATCTTTTGCAATTAATAATATATATAGTGTCGAAATTTTTTGAAACAAATATACACTTTAGATAAAATAAAAAAAATTGGATTTTTCCCATCGGTAAAACGATGGGTGGAACGGCTTTTCGTACCTTCATATTTCTTGATGGAAATTAATATATGTGAGAATCATTTATTCTACAAAATCCTCATCATTGATTAACAATCTCAACTGTATTGTTTATGTTTTGAACTTTGCGTTCTCTCAGTTATTCGACGCGCTGGATACTAGCAAATAGGGTAATCATGAAATAGACTAAAATGCCTATTAAACTACTATTGGCATTGACAGTTAAAAAATATTCCATATATCATTATTCAATTTGAAATTGAACTGTCTCGATATTATGGAGACAAGCCCTTGTACAAACAAAAAATTGACTTAACAATTATCAAACACAAAAAGCACAATCTTTGATCACCTGCAGATATAATATCCCAGATATGGCCGATATAAGCCAATTTCGTTTTATTCTGACATGTTTGATATTCAATTCGTTTTTAATCCAAATTATAACAATATATGAAGATTTGGAACACATTATTCCTAATAAAAATTAGACTCTATCGTCAACTTCCGTGTCGCTGTTTGTTTACTACCCACATCCAAAGGATAACTTGGCAAACGATAAATGAAACCCATCTGCATTAAAAAAACTACAGCTTTAGTTTCGCCAGCAGTGCAGTTAACCTACCATACTTTTGATCACGTTAGTTCAATTGCAAGTTCACTGTATTTTGATCTTTTTGTGAAATTCTTGCCCCAGCTATCTTTCCTACGGTAAACTATAGTCATCAAATTGAAATATTATAAACAACGTGCTTTTCAGGCAGTCCTCTAAAGTGTCTTAGATCGTGTGATGCATAATGCGCCTTTCGATATTTAAGTTAGGTTAATTCATGTAGAATATCAGCTATAGGACAAGCTGGATTGCAGAAATATCATACATTTTACTTGACAATGGCATTGGACTTAATTTGAATTTTATGTTTGACTTCATCAATACCCTTTATCCAAATTAAGCACTAGATTGAAATATAAAGCTATTTGATAGAGAATTCCATTTCTAGAAAATAAATTCGAAAGAAATTAATCAAACACATCCGCATTAAAAAACATTAATGGATTTAGATATTGTTTATCCAGCCGTGGGTTTTAACTGCTGCAGTTATGTTTATATAAACCCAGTTGCATATTCATTTCGTAGGTACTTTCTTATGTAAGAAACTATGAAGGTTTGCAGCGAAATATACAACGAAATAATCAATCCATATTGGTGCTTTTGTCTCTTGCGTCGTTTGTGTGCAATATAAAATATAAAAACCAGTTTTAATAGTATAGATATTTCTCGGAAAAATGTGGATAAAGGAATTTTGACTTCAGCGTGCAGACGTTGAAGCGATGAGAGATAATAATATTGTACAATATGACGTGCACATGAAGCACGATATCGGAATCTTTAAAAACTATCTAACAAAGCTGCTCAATTGATGGTCATATGCAGAGTTACGGCAAAGAACATTGTTTAACATATACCTACAAAACGTTGACAGGGCCTCAGGAGGGGTGTATATTGCTGTAACAATAGAGCCCCACATAGAAACATCCCTTTGAATACAAATTTACAAGCCATTGCTGTAAGTGTCACTCTACATCGAGTGATTACATTTTGTTCTGTCTACATACCACCAAATACTAAATTATTAACAAACGAATTAGACACACTTGTTCAACATCTTCCCACGCCAGTTGTTTTACTTGGTTATTTTAATGCCCATAACATTTTAGTGTGATCAAATTACATAGGTGACAGAGGGAAAAAAGTTGAAGATTTTGTTGCTAGATACGACTTGTGTCTATTTAATAACAAGTCTCCGACTTATATGCACCCAGGAGCGGGTACATACACTTGCATTGCCTTAACAGTATGTACTCCTTCACTTCTGTTGGATTATAATTGGAAGGTTGCTGATGACCTTCATAGGAGTGATCATTTTCCAATATATCTTAAGAATACCAATACCAAAATTAATGACACAATTCCACAGTGGAACTTAAAGAAAGCTGATTGGGCCAAATTTGAAACACTTTATACAATGAGACTTAACAAGAATACCATACTAAATGATGATAATCCAATTCAACAATTTACATCTATCGTAATTGAGATTGCAGAAGAGTCCATTCCTAAGTCCTCGACAAATTCTCAAAAAAGCCCAAACCATGGTTCACTAAAGAATGTGAAGAAGCCATTAAACAACGCCGAGAAGCACTGAACAAATTCAGTAATCGTCCAACACCCGAAAATCTAGCTCAATACCGTATTACTCGTGTAAAACTCGCCGCACGATTAAAGAAAATAAACGAACATCATGAAAAAAAATATGTTTCAACTTTAAACTCTCGTTCCTCTATAAACAAAGTTTGGGACACGATCCGCAAAATAAATGGTAAAGGAACATACGATTGCCTCCAACACCTGAAGCTAAATAACATCAATTATAAAAGCAAGCATGCAATAGCTAATGTACTTGCTGATTGTTTCTCCAAAAATTCCTCATCGTCTAATTATTCCGAATCTTTCCCAGGACTTAAAACTCAAAAAGAAAAAATACGGTTGAAATTTCCATCAAATAACTTAGAGAGTTATAACCAAACATTTTCATTGTCGGAACTTATGGAATCTTTGAATAAGGCCAATGATACTTCCCCTGGGCCTGACGATATACATTACCAGTTTTTAAAACACCTTCCAGAACCATCCTTGAGAGTTCTTCTGGATATCTTCCATGATTTATGGATCACTGGCAATGTACCAAAAATTTGGAAAGAAGCAATAATAATGCTAATTCCCAAACCAGGCAAAGATAACGCAGATCCTACCAACTACAGACCTATATCACTAACTAGCTGTGTATGTAAAACAATGGAAAGAATGATCAATTCTCGGCTTGTATGGTATCTGGAAAGCAACAATTTAATTTCTCCTTTCCAAAGTGGCTTTCGTCATGGTCGTAGTACCAACGATCATCTGGATATACTCGAAACATTTATTCGTGATATTTTCATAAAGAGGGAACATTTAGTAGCGGTTTTCTTTGATTTAGAAAAGGCCTATGACACAACATAGAAGTACGGGATTCTAAATGACCTGCACGATCTGCGTCTAAAAGGCCGACTGCCCTCATTCATATCAAACTTCCTCTCAGACAGGGAATTCAAAGTACGAGTGGGCTCCACCCTCTCTGATATACACGATCAAGAGACGGATGTACCCCAGGGCAGTGTTTTATCGGTGACGCTTTTCAATATAAAGATTAATAGCATCACCAGTTGTCTGATGCCAGGTGTGGATTGCTTACTATATGTTGATGACTTTTTAATATGTTACCGATCCAAACACATGCATACAATTGAAAGACAATTAAAACAAAACATAAACAAAATTCATAATTCGGCCAATACAAATTCTCGAAATCAAAAACTGCCTGTATGCATTTCTGTCAGTTACGAAGACATCACGATGGACCTAATCTCACGCTGGAAGGAACACCTATTCCAGTTGTTGAGGAAACACAATTTTTAGGCATTATCTTTCATAGAAAACTCACTTTTATTCCACATCTGAAATATTTGAAAGCCAAATGGTTGAATTCTCTAAATTTAGTTAAAGTAATAGCGCACACTGACTGGGGTGCTGATAGGAGAGTCATACTCAATTTATACAGAACGTTTATCCGCTCCAAATTAGAATATGGTTGCGTTGTTTATGGTTCAGCAAGGAAATAGTATTTAAAGATGCTTGACCCAATCCGTCATCAGGGAATAAGACTTGCCCTGGGAGCATTTAGAACATCCTTGTGTGAAAGCCTCCTATTCGAAGCGGATGAGCCACCCTTATCACAACGCAGAGAAATGCTTTCCGCACAATATGCTATCTAAGTAAGATCCAGCCGTCTTAACCCAGCTTTTTCGGCAGTTTTTGTACCAAAATATAAATCTTTATATGACACTAAACCAAATGTCATACCTATATTTGGCATTAGAATATCACAATTTCTCGAAACTACCCAAATTGATTTTTCAATAATTCTGAAAGCCAACATCTCCGAAACACCCCCATGGCTACTTCAGCAACCAAGGGTAATTTTTAGGTTAAATGATGGAAAAAAATCGGAGACAAACCCTTCCATTTTCCACAACTCTTACCATGAACTCCTCTCACAATTTGAAAAGTATACAAAAATATATACCGATGGATCAAAAGATGAGGAAAAGGCCGCTGCAGCCTTTGTAAGTGGAAAACACACAACCAAAGTTCGCTTGCCAAATGGTATGTCAATTTTTTTCAGCCGAAATTAGAGCAAAAGATATTGCTTTGCAATACATTGTAAGCAAGCGTATTTCAAATAGCATAATATTCTCCGACTCACTATCAGTACTTCAGTCACTACATAACAGAAAACTGGAGAATCCATTATTAGCAAATATTCTCCTTAAGCATACTGAGCTGAGTACCTCCCACAATATAGTATACTGTTCGTTACCGAGCCATGTAGGAATTAAAGGTAATGATAAAGCAGACCGTGCTGCTAAAATGGCCCTATTACTAGAACCAACTGATTTTAAAGCAACCTATACTGATTTTAAACGTTGTATCAAAGACCATTTACGTCAGAAATAGCAGGCATCATGGAATGATGCCTTGAATAACACACTTCATGCCATCAAGCCAACCTTAGAAGAATGGACCCCTTCCTACAGATCCGTAAGTAGAGAGGAGGTAGTCATTGCAAGAATTCGACTCGGTCATACTCATGTAACACACTCCTACATATTAAAAGGATAAGACCCACCAGAGTGCATAGCTTGTAATGAAACATTCACCGTTAAGCACTTTATACTGGAATGCATCGATCTTCAACTACGCGTAATCATTACTACGTTGTGATAGACATGAAGGAGCTCTTTGTTACAGTTAACAATACCAACATTATAGACTTCCTTAAGGAAGCAAACATTTATTATAAGTTATAGCTTATATTTTATCACCTTGTTCAGTTCTGTGTTATATTTATGCACTCGATAGATTTTAATTTCCAATCATATGTTTTCGTTATTATACATTTGCACTCCCGTTGATCGGGAAAGTTTAATTATTTACCATCACTACCATTTTTATCGCATTACCTTTCACTGCTTGGTCTCCAATCGCTGGTCCATAAAAATATTTTACCAGTTTTAAACATAAAAGGATATAACATTATGTTTGGCGCTAAATAGCCTCAGTGTGCTGGTGCGCCGTAAACATATAAATCAATCAATCAATCAATCAAGCAAAGAACATTGTTGTAAATATAAACTATTCACTAATTGCGATGAATGCGTTGAGCTCATCTTTATTCTTTTTTTCTAATAGGAATGTGCACAAACAATCTTTGCCAAAATGGTGCTACTTGCAAAAAAACATCAGTGGTAATGTCACATGTTTATGTGGAAATGGATGGAGAGGTGTAAATTGTACAGATAGTGAGATTTTCTTATTGCATCTATAATAACGATGTAGATGCTACACTATAAGAAACGAATGATCTGCAAATGTTCATTCAAGGATGTTACTAACACAATCGTATCCCTTCACGAGACGCTTCGCATTGATTTTCTAAAAGGATTATATTTTATGAAGCCATCTTTTGCAATCAATAATGTGTTTAGTGTCCTACGTTTGTTGAAACAAAGATACACTTTAGAGAAATTAGCAAGTGTACCTTATTGAGGACGTAATTAGGATAAATAGTTGTTATAATTATAAAAAAGGACCGTTTGGTGGAATGACGATCAATAACAATAATCCATGAAAGATCTTAATTTTCCTTTATTTAAAAACATTAAATTTCTCCCATCAGTAAAACGATGGCTGGAACGGCATTTGATGTCTTCCTTTTTCTTGATGGAAATTAATATATGTGAGAATCGTTCAGTCTACAAATTCCAATTCATTGAATCTCAAATGTATTATCCATGTTTTGAACTTTACGTTCTCGCAATTAATCGACGCGGTGGATAGTAGCAGATATTGTCTACATGAAATAAATTAAAATGAAAATTAAACTAATAGAGGCATTAACAGTTAAAAGGTTTCCATATATCAATATTCAATTTGAGCTGTATCGATATTATGGAGACAAGCCCTAGTAGAGAAGAAATTGGCCTAAGAATTATCAAACACAAAACCACATGCTTGTATCACCTGCAGATATTAAATCCCAGCTACGGCCGATATAAGCCAAAGTTTCGTTTCGTTCTGACATGTTCGATATTCAATTCGTTTGTATATCCTTCATAGCAATAAATGAAGATTTGAAACACAATATTCTTCAGAAAACTTAGACTTGATCATCACCTTCCGTTTCGTTATTTGTTTACTTCTCACATCCAAAGTATAATTTGGTAAAAGATAAATGAAACCCATCTGCATTAGAAAGCTACTGCTTTAGTTTCACTAGCAGTGCAGTTAACCTACCATAGTTTTGATCACGTCATTTCAATTGCTTAATTGCTTCATTTTTATATCCTTTGCTACAAGCAATCAAGATTCGGAACGCATTATTTCTACTGATAAGCAAGCCATATATAAAATCCTTCAGTGTCGGTATTTACTCTGTAGATTCTTGTAAAAGGAATATTAACTTATAGTTCTTTTGGATTCAGCGATAAAGCAAAGGGTTGTTTACACTTGACTATACAGAGGTTGAAGTGAAGGGAACTGAGAATTGTATATAATTTGAAGCGTATTAGATGAGTGGTAAATGATGATGTTCATAATAACAAATACAACTGCCTAACGTATGGGGATCAGTACACGCACAATAAAGGTCATTGCAGGAAACCTGCATATTGCCCTTATTTTCGTGAATAAGTCATCAACAGCATTTATTATTATTCTGTAACAGGCACGTGTGCAACAAATCTTTGCAAAAATGGTGATAGTTGATACACGTTAGTGGCTCTGTTACATGTAATTGCACAAGAGTGTGGACAGGATAAGAGTACACATATAGCAAGATTTTCATGTTACTTAACTGGCAACGTTCAATTTGTTAAACGTAAGAAAAACAAATGTTCCTCGAGGGCTCTTTCATTGCGTTCTTGAGGTGAATTATATGACTTCACAATTATGTACGTACTACTGTTAATATACAAATATAGTTCACAAAGTTATCCTGTACGTTTGTCTTAAGTATACTAAATTACTCGAGGAAAATAGAAAATCCCCTCTAAACCTACAGCTAAGCCTCATTCAGGATACGACTAATACCTTTATATTAAATGAACCCTTAGTTTCTAAATTTGGCGTACTGTTTTAATTTCAGTTGTTTCTCTTTGTCTTCTGCACTCCCATCTTCATCAGGACTATTAAACTAAAAAATCTTTTTTAATTAATATCCATGACGATTGTTTTTCAAATGAAATGTCGAACACTGTATTTTTATCTTTTTGTGAAATTCTTACCACAGCTGTCTTTCCTAGAGTCAACTATCGTCATCGAAATGAAATATTATAAACAACGTGCTTTTCAGGCAGTCCTCTAGATTGTATTAGATCGTGTGTTCGATATTTAAGTTCTTTTAATTCATCTAGTATATCAGTTATAGAACAAGCTGGATTGCAGAAATATCATACATTTTACTTTGTAATGGCATTGAACTTAATTTGAAATTTATGTTTGGCTTCATCAATACCCTTTATCCAGATCGATACACTAGATTGAAATATAAAGCTATTTGAAAGACAATTCGACTTCTAAAAAAAACTTCAACAGAAACTAAGCACATCGTCATTACAAAACTGTAGTGGATTCAGCTATTGTCTATCCAGCCGTTGTTTTCAGCTTATGCTGTTATGATTTTACCAGTCCAGTTACATATTCATGTAGTTGTTAATTTCTAATAAAAGAAATAATGAAGGTTTGCAGCTAAATATGCAAATATATAATCAGTTCCTTGCTTCGTTTGTGTCCACTATAAATTTATATACACCAGTCTTAAAAGTATAGGTTTCTATAGGAAAAATGTGGAGAAAGGAGTTACGACTTTAGCGTACAGACGTTGAAGCCAGGAGAGATAATACTATTGTACAATATAACACAATAGCACAGTATCGGATTCTTTCCAAACTATCCAATAAAGCTGTTCATTTGATGAGAAATAATATTGCTATAAATATAAACTATTCACTAATTGCGATGAATGCGTTGCGCTATTCTTTATTCTTATTTTCTAATAGGCACGTGCAAAAACGATCCTTGCCAAAATGGTGCTACTTGCAAAAACGTCAGTTGTACTGTCACATGCATATGTGGAGATGGATGGGCATGATTTAATTGTACAGATGGTGAGAATTTCCTATTGCATATATAATAACGATGTAGTTGCTACACTATAAAAAAAAAACGAATGATCCGCAAAGGTTCATTCAGTGCTGTTACTAGCACAATCGTGTCCCTTCACGATACGCGTTGCACTGATTTTGAAATAGGATTATATTTTATGAAGCCATCTTTTGCAATTAATAATGTATTTAGTATCCAACATTTTTTGAAAAAGTATACACTTTAGAGAAATTAAAAACATTGGATATTTCCCATCAGTAAAACGATGGGTGGAACGGCTTTTCGTATCTTCATATTTCTTGATGGAAATTAATGTATGTAAGGATCATTTAGTCTACAAAATCTTCATCATTGATTAACAATCTCAAATGTATTATCCATGTGTTGAACTTTACGTTCTCTCAATTATTCGACTCTCTGGATACTATAAAATAGGGTCATCAATAAATAGACTAAAATGCCAGTTAAACTATTATCTGCATTAACAGTTAAAAATACTCCATATATCAATATTCAATTTGAAATTGAACTGTCTCGATATTATGGAGACAAGCCCTAGTAGAGAAGAAATTGACCTAACAATTATCAAATACAAAACCACAATCTTGTATCACCAGCAGATATTATATACCAGCTATGGCCGATATAAGCCAAAGTTTCGTTTCATTCTGACATGTTTGATATTCAGTTCGTTTGTATATCCATTATAACAAAATATGAAGATTTGGAACACATTATTATTAATAAAAATTAGACCCTATCGTCAACTTCCGTGTCGTTAATTATTTACTACCCACATCCAAAAGGATAATTTGGCAAACGATAAGTGAAACCCATCTGCATTAAAAAAGATAAAATTATTATTTGGATGTGACAAGTAAATAAATAAATGAAAAATATAAACCAATTTTGAAAGTATAAGTATTTCTAGGAAAAATGTGGATAATGGAATTTCCCTTTCCTCGTACAGACTTTGAAGAAAAGAGATATAATAATATTGTACCATATGAAGTGTAACTGAAGCAGAATATCGCAATCTTTACAAATTATCTTATAAATTTGCTCAATTATGCAGAGTTACGACAAAGAACATTGTTATAAATATAAACTATTCACTAATTATGATGAATGCGTTGAGCTCATCTTTCTTCTTATTTTCTACTAGGCACGTGCACAAACAATCCTTGCTAAAATGGTGCTACTTGCAAAAACGTCAGTGGAACTGTCATGTGTATATGTGGTGATGGATGGACAGGAGTTAATTGTACAAGTGGTGAGAATTTCCTATTGCATATATAATAACTATGTAGTTGCTACACTATATAAAAACGAATGATCCGCAAATGTTCATTCAATGATGTTACTAACACAATCATATCCCTTCACGATACGCTTTGCACTGATTTTAAAATAGGATTATAATTTATGAAGCCATCTTTTGCTTTCAATAATGTGTTTAGTGTCCTACTTTTATTGAAACAAATATACACATTAGACAAATTAGCAATTGTACTCTTATTGAGGACGTAATTAAGAGGTGTATATCCTATAATTGTATAGTAGGACCGTTAGGTGGAATGGCGATCTATAACAATAATCCATGAAAGTTCTTAATTTTATGAAGGCTACTCCGATTGATATACTAATTAATATCCATTTGCCTCTCGTTTCTACCATATCTACCCGATCGGTGAAACATATGCAATGATGATTGGAAAATCTGGAACTCGTTTGATTTTAGCCAGTTGTATATAAGTGCACACCGAATCCATCTTAAAAATAGTGGTGCTGGCATAACGTACTTGGATCCTTTTCATGTATCTGCTGGCATGTGTGAAAATGAATCAGTTGCTCAGATGGTATTAATTTTATTACACCTGCATAAGGACCATATAGTTTTTAGATCTTTGGAAAATTGAATACATATTTTTACCATGGTTAACTGATATAACGATATCAATTGACCTTATCCAATCATCAATGAAAATAATTAATCTAGGCCCTCATTTTACCTTTTGTTTAAATATTGTTTGCTAGTTTAATAAAGTCTCTCACACTTACCTCATATTAACCAAACTGTACCTGCCAAAGCATCATAAACACCACTAAACATATTTTAATCTTGTTACATTTCATTTTAAACTGACCTACTCTTGTATAGACCCTTTTTTCTCCAACATAATTTTCAATAAACCATATGAGTTATTTTGACGAAATGTTCTCAATCAAAAACGATTTTGAATCAAATATTACAAACTCAATTCTTGAGAAGAATCTTATCGAACCTATGTCCTTAAACTGGCATGATGCTACCTGTGTTTTTGCATATTTAAGTCGTAACTTTTTTGTACTTTGGAACAACAGATTCAGATTTTTCTCACAGTGTAAAAACATATGCTCACTATATTCGATTTCGGTAATAATTCAATATGGATTGACTTAAGACGCAATTTAAACGAATAGATATCCCGGGATCTAGATTTGTAGAAATGCCTCTCTTATAGATATTACTGTCGCCAATAACAATGGTGCTGTGAATGGTGTTCTTAATCATCTTTAATTGCCTAATATTTGATGATGCTCGGTCGTTTATAATATCATTCTGAGTTTTAAGTATTTTGTGTACCCAATTGAATCTTGCAGATGAAGTTGTGATAAGGTGCATCTTCCCGATCAATATAATGGTGTGAGCTAATTTTTCAATTACTATATATAAAGATGTGTCAAGTATACAAATATATGTTGATCTCTGCGGGAGTGAACTTCAGTATCGTGTTTGTATATGTGACAAATGCTACAAATTGACGCTTAATGTGTATTTAATTTCCAAGGAATAAATAAGGATTTATTCATTTAATGACATCATTGATTATTATGACGTGATTGCCAATTCGGAGAAATAATTTCTCGATTTAAACAAAATAATTGTTGTATACGTGTTTCGGTATGTCATCTAGTGAGGAATAATTATGAGTAATTTCAAGCAACGATTGTGTCAAGAAAATTCTATCATAGAAGGCATATCACATATTTATTTGGGATTAGGAAAATGAGACCCGGTAAGATTATGTATCACCAGTTTCCTACTGTATTTTATTGTAATAATCTTAACATCAAATACTGTTCTTTAGGCTATACCGGTTTTTTACTGATAACAATGTTTTGTCAAGACATTGCAGAAGACACATATAGAATGAATTATTCAGGAATATTATTAGGCACTAAATATTTCACATATAAGAAGGATAATGGCCAATGAGCTCAATCACTGAAAAGGTACATGCTATGGAAACAAATTATGTGACTGTGAGTATTATAAATAATATTTGGGTTCGGTGCTCGACGTCATGCTCTACTATGCCGTAAATAAGATTTCAGAGTAAAGTCTCATCTTTACTAACAATATGCATCCATATGAGGATAAAGTCGCGCTCACCACTTGAAGTCTCAGCAGCTCATATCTCGCACCTTCAGTTTGAAATAACACGTGCATAAATCATTGAAACAGACATATAAGTCAAAGTAATTCAAACCAGCCATAATTGAAGCAATTGCGGTTCAGGTTCTGACGAAGTAAAATATATCATGACAGTATAAGAAATTAAGCAATGATTTATTTTATGAATGTACATGATGACTAGACATCTACACATAACGAAAGAGCGTGGAATAAGGAATCAAATCGGGATCTGAAAGGTATAATATACTTGTATTGTTATTACTCGCAGTGGAGACACAACATGTTGTCCGAGCTGAAAAGTCAAAGTCCCGTGTCGGTAAACTGAAATAATGTAGATAACCGGATTCAAAAAAGACCCAAGATATGATGATATACTTTTGTTATTAGGATTCTCCTTAGGATAGTGTCAGACTGTGAGAAAGCCTCATGCAATGGCAGATCTTTAGATTTCATCGTGTCTGTGTTTCACTTAATTTTGCCTTAAAATGGTGTTGTGTTCATTAACAAAACTTCGCAGAGATTAAAATGCAAACCTGTGTTGGTGATTAAGAAAATCAACATGAAATCGTCCAAAGCGAATGCAAACCAGGAAAAATACAAATAATTCTCTGAAGAAGGTGAGTCGGGGAATGTACATCTAGCTCGCAATACAACAAATTAGTTTCAGACATTTTATGACTTAAATTTGATCAGGCATAATATCATGTAAAGGCAATTAAAACCTTGCTCTAAACTTTGAAGAACTCAATCCTGGTAAGGCCGCTGTGTTCGTTTCGAACAACGAATTTTCGTCGCATGAACACTACCCAAAAGTAATAAGTATACAAAATTGTGAGTTGACGTAAGTTGATCTGCTGTTACTGAACGAAGGATGAGCACAATTACATATGAATAAACCTCATACCCTGTTATTCAAGGAAAATGCAAAAAGCAAGCATAACTCATAACGTTTCCTTGTCGACTGCGTACAGGTGCTTATCTCCCAATAGCTGATTCAAAACCCGGATAGTGAGTCAGCAAACAAACGCAGCACAATACTAAGCAAGAATACTACCATAATATTCTAATATTCATTGCGTTTCGGTGGAGGACAAAGCTGCATTCTATTGTTGATGCCGAATTTAAACGCATGACAGCTTCCTTGACAACGGCACATTTGGACCTCTGATGTTGGGTGCAACAAAGCCCAATTGGTTAAATAAATCAATTACATTTGTCCAATTGTAGTAAGGTGAGTGAATGAACCACTCATTAGTTATTCTGGCAGCGACTTTAGACAAGTATTGTTGAAATTGATTGAGGTTACCGCGAAATGGATATCGCAGAGGCCCACAAGCATGAATCTGACGATAACATGGCTCCTTTTTCTCTACGGCCAGGCATTGCCTGATCTGTAATGCTTTCTTTGGGACTGACGATGATTAAGCTGGAAGTTAGAAAGTTTGCAAACTGTGTCATATGACTTGTGCATGCCGAAGACACATTCACAGGAAATACAAATAATAATTTACGCTATTCAAACAAATTTTCCGGTTGTGCTTTCTAACCTGCACGGATATGATTGCCTTTTACGAATGCAATAGATCGAATCAGAATTGATTGCGAGAATAAGAATCAAAAGTAAAAACATATCAAAATCAACGAGGTTGTGGAAATGCCGATGCACTTTTATGCATTTTCTCAATTACAGGCTTGAGAAACGTCCTGCGGACAAGGGCAATATACGAGTATACCATGATACAAGTGAATCCAAACATACGTTAAAAATATCAAATGCCAAGCGTCAGTGTATTTCACTCATTAATCGTTTTCAAAGGCATTTCCGCCAATGACTGAGCGCACTGCAACAGTATATATTCCGCGTTACATAGTACGATTCTTGGCAACTCAACAACCACAACATAGATTCGTCAAACTATAACTGCTAATGAAGTGTTGCCGTCGTTCGTTTATATAAGATGGAATCCTTGTTTTTTTTAATGATAATTGCGAATTGTCGTAATTCTAAAGGCAACAATCCGCACTCATAATAGTATTACCTAGATCTAGCTGAAATTTGCATCTTGAAACGTTAGAAAACAATGAACATTGATGCATCATGTTTACGTGGATGGATCCTAATGAAAGCCAAACAAATTCAAGCTATTGCCAAACCTGCTAATGTATCTTAATTATATCGTAAACGTGAGAAGTTTACATTTTTGCGATTGGGAACGCAAGTGGCATGAATATATACAGTTTGCATTTTTGAGACATTATTCGCTTGGTTATGTCAGCAAAAGCTAGAGATATGTTCCTGGGGAACGTATATACAAAAATGTTTGAACGCGACTGCTTTACTAGATAAGTCAGTGACTCAGCTTCCTTGCATCTGCGGGAGAAAACTATATCTGTTTATATATGTACAAGTGGAGGAAACCAAATACAAAATGGTGAACTTTCCTTGGGACATCACATTAAACATTCCACATGTACTCATTCTTATAACGGGTTGGTAAATCTGCAACAATATTTGTTTGGAATAGCCAAGGACGAGCAAACCCATTTTTGACGCTTTATAAGCTCACTAACTGTTATGCGGCTGTTGTCGCCGTATTTAGCACCGTTTATAAACGCTACTGAATTTCCTATAGGCGGGTACGGTAGTGACTCAATGATGTAAGAGATACGACAGAGGAAAAGGTTTGGCTACTCGCAGAGACTCTAAAAATTACATGCACAGACATGAGCATACGCTCAGATATGACCTATCAATAGAATCTCCATGAACATTCATTGCTGAGAACTGTTCTCTATTAATCAGAAGATATCAACCAAATTCCCACAAAATGAGTATATTCAGCTTGTGTTTGTCCAAACTCAAGACGGAAAACTTAAAATGTAGAAGCTGGATATCAAAGACATTGTCTGCAAGCCCCGAGGCGCCATCGCGAAATGCTTGGCTGAATCAATGACACCAGGATGTCGATGAATGTTAACAAATTGACATCTATGTATAAAACTGCAAATAAATACTTGTGTTAAAATGTCTATGCGGTGCATTCACCAAAACACACATTAACTTCACTGGCTGCATTCAATAATATATTCAGCAGAGACAAAAAAATCAAAAATTCACGGTATAACACGTGGACATCACATTTTCAGTCCTAATTTTCAACGGCTCGGATGAACGGTTAGAACTTCCCGTCTTACACTTGTGTTGGCCTACATGTAATTATTTGATGATAAAACGATTTCGAGAGAGATAGAGTATATTGACAATAATGGTAAAAATGACTATTATTTACCTTGTTTATTTTGCTACAATTGTAAATGAATATTTGACCGGTGTTCACATAACATCATATACACTCAACTTTATTTTCCATAAGGGTAGAAAAGATAGCAGATATTACTTCCATTCAAATATATCAATACTAAGTTGATGACAGCTTGGAGTCATGACAGTAAAATTCCCGATCTTAAACAACAAGATCAGGCACCAAAACACTGAGGCTGGTTTAAAAAAATAAAGTGGTATTTGCTGCAAATCCACCTCAGTTACTTTCCTTGTCTAATTTATCCAACTAATAGTCACAATTCAGCTAACATGACAGGCATTTTAATTCTCATTTACCAAATCAACCCGCACATTTACACATAACGTTGCATAAGTAGTTTTCGTGGCACAGAGTATTGAGTCCTCTGCTTCCTGCACAGTCGATTAAGACAAATATTGATCAGAAAGACACTTCTTACGATAGCATAGAAGTTGTACCAATGAACAAAATAATTTGGTTACAAGTGTCTCTACCATATTACATGAAGTTTATAACAATCGTCCTAAACACAATATTTAAAGGCGCGTGTGTAAACATGTGTAGGACATGTGGATATGCCTCAACAGGGACAACTGACCGTGGCGTGGCTCGAATGGCAAGTATGGCAACTATCAAAGGTACCCTAATAATATTTTGCTGTCGGAGTTGTTTCGATAGCAACCTGGATATCCGGTGGCACTAGACAAATTTGTGAATAGCATTAAGTGTTTTTTATGAAATTGTCGCTGCGGTACAAGTCAGTCTCAGCAAAATTACCGAGCAATTCTGAATGGCCATTAAAAGATATGCGATAAGGATGATTGATTACGAAAATGTGATTGTCGAGATAGAAATCAACGACTTCTCCGAGAACAAACACTTGGGCGTTAACAATCCAACACAGCCATCAGATGTACAAGCAAGGCTTACATCGATATGGCTGTTGTAATGCTGTACTGGATTACAACACTAAAAACATATACTGTTTCCTTTCCTATACGGTGCTTTGACAGTCCGATTCAAGCCTACATTGGTTGATCCTGCGTTTGACTTCTATCCCATTTTGATGCATTGTGTCAAAACTCTTCGACTTCATAGTATTGAAATTATCAAGCTTTTAACACCGGTATGAAAAAATATATTTTTCATTAAGTACTTTCAACGACATCTGTATGGCAGGTTCTTGTAATCAATAGCATAGCTTACTTCCTATGGTGTAGCCTTCTGAGCAGCATCTGCATCTTTGCCATGAATGTTGTGCAACGTTTGAAGTTTCTTGTTCAAAACCTAGTCATTTTCAAGTGCAGATGAAGAACATGGTGACAAGAATCAGTGTTCAGTGCAAATCAAAAGTGCGCAGACTGCAAAGATTAAGATGAATTTCATTTCGGGCCAATTCAAATTTGTTGAAGAATATCTATATCTTTCTGACATACAATGCTTAAGACATCCATGTGGCCATTCTACAAGATGGTTGAGGACATCGTTAAAGATAGTGATTTTAGTAGTATACGGTGTAGTATTCAGGTTCCAACATTTTGTTCAAGTAATCAATTTTTCGTACAACACATATATGCACAAGCTAAAACGGAATGCTGAAATTTGCTCCAATGATCGTGTAAGCGCCATAAAATTTAATCCCTTCAATGGGATGAGGTTCAAATATATTTTTTAAAATAATAAACAGAAAGACTTCTTGAATATTATGTTTGCATGCGTGCTTAATAGTGATTTTTCCATTTTTTTATATATTAAAAAACAAGCTCTATCCTGGATACCAGTGTTATTCGATGTTGCATCAAAACAAAGAGTTAATGTGCAATGAAACGTAATTTTCCTGTTTACAGATTGTCTTCTATAACACATTTCTTCCCTTTCACATTTTCGAATTATGGCGACAATAACATTTGTAAACTACATGTCCTGTCACTAATATTGGGGCAAAAATTAAGAGAGAGCGCATAGGATTTTCGACTATGATATATGATATGCCCCAGTACGTATTCTGGTAAATTTGATAAGACTAGCCGAAAATTAGAAAATAAACTTATCATTAAATCGTTAAATAAGAAGCGTGTTTTTATTTATGTAATAAATATGAATTTAATCGAAATCGTAACAAACGACTAATAATACTTTTCTGAATGGTTGAATGCGGTTAAAAACGCTGCTCATACACATTTTATATACACACTCACACACACACACACATATATCTTTTGAAATGTAGTGCACATGATGTGTTTTCTCAATAAATGTATTGTATGCATAATGTTCGACAATGGTTCTTAATATATGGTATTATTTATGATATTTAATTTCAGTAGTCTTCTGCATTACATCAAAATTATTATAATACCCATAATTATATACATGAAGAATAATGCTTATTGTACCTCTGATTACTTGTAAAATCATTCAATACGATACGTGTCTACTAATTTTGTCAAAACAGCATCTTGAAATAATCCGGTTTTAGTAAACTACTACGGTGCATTATGTTTATTTTATTCGTACACATAAAGGAAATCCGAAACTACCACCTAATCATGACATATTTTATTCACCTTGCAGTCGTGAAGGTAACCAACATAATTTAATTTAAAATATCAAGTCATTTACCCGTTTTTAATGTTCTACATTCATTCAAACTAGCAATCAATAATAATAAATTAATTGAAAAAGAAACAATGATTAGCCACTCAAAAATATAAACAATAATTAATTACTCAACCAATGATAGGGGAATTTCAAAGACATTGGTAAGATGTCACTAAATTAGTAGTAACCGGCAAAATAAAAATTACACTGTGTCGCTCAGGGATAACTGGTTTAATATAAGTTGGTACGTATATATTGCGGCATCTAGTTAAAAACCACAAGGTATTTCCAGCCCCACCGCTTTACTGTATTGTCAGCTAGCCTCCACGAATGGACCATCCCCCACAGTCAGCCTGAGGATATGTGGAACCTCTTTTTTCTTGCTGACCCGTTGGTCCCGTCTGTTAATTTATGCAACAGTATTTAAAACAATCCTTCTGTTCCGTTATATGCTCGTGCACTTGAAACAGATCATACAATCGAACAACTTTGCATTTTATGACAAGGGATAAATCTACATAAAATCCAGAATAAATATTAGAAAAAAACAGCACTGTCATATAATACAGGTAGAAAAATACAATTCGTCTACATTTTACATCTGAAGATATTGCGCAGCATTACTTGAGGTAATGTGAATTTTGAATCTATCATGAACCTATATGCACACTAGCAATGTTTCAAAGTACGCTCCAGGTAAATCGGTTTCCTTACCGTAAGCACTTTGCTCATGCAGGATGGAGTGAACATGACTCACTACATCAAAATAACGTACGATACGCACTCAGGTAATTCTAAATACATAACTGAAAGCTGATTACTTTTTTCCCAAGCATACATCTAGTATACATTTTCACAATTATGTAACAGTACCTCACCTCTCCATTTGAAAAAGTGGTAAAACGTTTAGAAAAGCATGGAATCTGTATAAAAAACAAGTACAGAAACATCCAATTTCTAATACTAACATTTAATGTTTAGACCTATTTGCTGCCCACACTTTACTCAAGCAATAGGTTCATTGTATTCCAACTATCGAATCGCCTCATCTCGGAAGCGATAGAGTTGTAACATCAATGCCAGAGCATCAATATTGCATTGGCTAATTTTGCTTTGTTTAAATACATAAGCAGCCAATGGTCAGTTTGAAGGAAAAATTCCCTCTCGAAAATGTACCTGTATAATTAGTTATCCCTCCAACAGGGCTATGCACAACTTATCGATCACCTAGTAGTCTTGCCCAAGCAACATTAATTTCATACTCGTTTATGTAATAGCTATAGCCACTAAATTTGTAATACATTTCCCATATAACTAATTTATTCAAACGAATGTCGAACTTCTACTGGTTCTTTTTATCTGGTCTTGTGGCTTCTCTGATCGCATCAATTTTGTAAGGGTGGAGTTTTAACTGACCAAATCCACTTGCTAGATGAAATAAAGGTTACATGTTAGAATACGCTACACTAAATTTGGTGAGTGTATCTGTGAGAAAAGGCTCTGCTGCGGAGTCTATCAAACATATTAATACTTCATCAAGCTCTTCCCACATACGCTTATGTACTGAAATACCGTCTACGAAACTGTCGACGTTTTCCATAACTTTAAAAATTGGTTTATAAGGCCAACTCACGACTCCCCGGTGTTAACCAATGGAAACTGCATGACCTTAAATTAGTAAAAACCTTTCGGTTTGGCGAAAACCAATAAATTTTAAACATTATTATTGATTGATGCATACCAATATCGTTGGTAATATCTAACTTTGAAATGTATTGGTACCCCGCTAATCTTGAAAACTTGCCCTCCATATCTGACATCGGTTCCGCATCGAACACGTCAACTTAGTTCAGTTGCTCAAAGACAATGCACAAATGGTTTGTTCCTTCCCTATTTCTGACTTATACTTAGTGGACGAACATATGGAACAAGAGGTTCGATCACCGCTAGTTCTAACATTTTTTTCTAATTTTGTTGTAGATAGTCCCCTGCGCATTAAATATTATTGGATATGTTTTAATTCTTAAAGGCTCTAAGGTTATGTTCTTGATGGTCTGTAAACACATCTGGATATTTCGACAAAAGTGTCAAGATTCGTATACGTTGACCTTCAGGTAAGCCCATGTACACAGTGATCTCGTCTACTCCCTCTTTTCCTATTTATATAGGGTATTCGAGGGGAATATCAGTACTAGAGTTGATCACGGAATCTTTGCTCTATTAATCTTTTATGTGTATTCCATGTGCTTTAATACATTCATACGTATAAATCAGGAAAACCCACACATCTTACAACTCTTCAATGTACCTGACAGTGTTTTCTAAGCTATCATGCTCTTAGACACATAGTGTTCGTGGTCACTCAAAACTTAATCGCTGGATATATCGTCCCAGGCTTCCTGAACTATTAAAATGACCCACTGCGCAAACAAGACATTGCAACCAATGTCCATGGTGGCGTGCTGTACAATTACTTAGCATTTTTAATATACGTTCTTGGGAAGATAGTACTAGTTAGTAATTCTCCTTCTGACTCTGAGTTTTTGTTTTCCACATAATCATACCTTGTTATAAAAGGTAGTATGTCCTTAAAGTCAGACTGATATTCATCTAAATAATCATATAGTTACCGTTGCATTTTAGTGAACATGTATGTATGTATGTATGTATGTATGTATGTATGTATGTATGTATGTATGTATGTATGTATGTATGTATGTATGTATGTATGTATGTATGTATGTATGTATGTATGTATGTATGTATGTATGTATGTATGTATGTATGTATGTATGTATGTATGTATGTATGTATGTATGTATGTATGTGTGTGTGTGTGTGTGTGTGTGTGTGTGTGTATGTATGTATGTATGTATGTATGTATGTATGTATGTAGGTAGGTAGGTAGGTAGGTAGGTAGGTAGGTAGGTAGGTAGGTAGGTAGGTAGGTAAGTAGGTATGGTTAAATATATGAAGCATTATATTTATTTAATTATTTATTTATTTACTTATCTATATGTTTTAAATTATGATTTCTGAAACCAAGCACATTTTCGTACAAATTAAAAGTTCAAAAAGTGTATATTCCTAGGCAGTCTTAGACATGCAACACAGAAAATGATCTATACTTCCTTACATGCAACGCATACTGTATTGCTTACGTTTGAAAGACGAAGTCTATTTATTTTAAAAATCATCTCTACAGCTATATATGCAATGTAAGAGAATGGAAGCCAGCCCAGTGGAGCTCTATTTCTCTTCTCCCAGACACGACTTCAATACAAAAATCCTGACTGGAAATCCCATAAGTTACCTATGTGAATCCGGGGCTGCAATTGGCCGGACATATCCTTACTATGTGTCCAAAGAGGCACGTTAGTAGAGGCAACCATTTTGATGTGGGTTGCGTCTCGTATCGGGGGAGGAAAGGATTCTGGTAGTTGAGCAGAGGCTTTACAGTGCAATAATCTACTTTGGCGTCTACGTCTCCTAGACAGGTGGTCGGGTGGACGCGGTCTGGACAAATCGGCTGGTCACGCCGAGCTGTAAAAGTTCATAATTTACTCGTACACGTTCTCTATCTTTCAGCAATGTACATCTCTTGATACCACCATTGCACCAACTTATTGTCCCTTTTCATACTCTCAGAAAACCTTTTGGAAGGCGGTGGCTTGACAAGTAAATAGGGAGGTATACTTACATGCTGAAAAAAAAATTAACAACCTGTCCAACGGCACTTAGTGTAAGTAAGTACCATATGCTCCTAGCCAAAGCTCGCCCCACGATCAAAGAAAGAAAACGAGCATCTTTGAGGAAATATGCTTCTTCATTAAACTCCCGTTCCTTTATTAGGCAAGTTTGGGACACGGTCAGCAAAATAAATTGGTAAATTAAATGCATCCTTATCCAACATATGAAATTGAACAATATCAATTTTAGTTAAAAATATGATATAGCAAATATTTATGTCAGTTTCTCGAAATATTCCTTGTAATCTAATTATTCAGAGGCCTTTAAGACGATTAGAAATAAAAAAAGAAACGTCATGTTTAAAATTCACATAGAAAACCTCGGAATTGTTATAACAATCGTTCTCATTATTAGAGCTTATGTAGGCATAACCAAGGCCCATGATACATCCGCTGAAACTGAATAAATACTTTACGCGGTTTTGAAGCACCTTCCAGAATCATTGATAATATCTTTTTTTTGAAAATATCCAATGCTTTGTGGATAAATGGTAATGTACTAAAGAGCTGGAAGGAAGCAACATTTACACCAGATCCCAAACCGGGCAAATGTAGTAAAAAGGTACATGGCACGACACGGAAGTACGGGACACTGAAAGACCTGCAATATCTGGATCTGAAACGCCTTCTGTCCTCTTTTATATTAAACTTTCTCTGAATCAGGCAATTCATGGTACGATAGGGTTCTACCCTCTCAGACATGTTCTACCAAGCGATGGGTGTTCTCATATCAGTTTTTTATCTGTGACGCTTTTCAACATCAAAATTGACAGCATCATCAAGTGTCTAGCCCCTGCTGTTGATTGTTCTCCATGAATTAATGATTTCGTAATATGTTTCCGATCAATCAGACATACAACTGACAGACAACAACAGCAAACTATAATCAAAATTCAAAATCGGGCAAATACCAACGGTTTCAAATTTTCAAAGGAACTACCAGTATGCATGCATTTCTTTCAGTTACGAAGTGGCCATGACGAATCAAACGTTACGCTAGACGGAACATCTATTTTAGTTGTAGAGAAAACGAAATGTCTTGGTATTATTTTCAGCTCAAAAAATGAGTGACCTTCATTTCACACATAAAGAATTTGAAAGCTAAATGCTTGATATCTCTAGATTTACTTAGAGCAGTAGAGCACAATGAAATGGGGGTTGATAGAAGTTTCATTCTTAATTTATATAAAAGTTTTATTAGCTCCAAACCGAGCTATGGTTGCGTTGTTAATTTTTCGGGTAGAATGTCATATTTGAAGATGTTTAATCCAATGTATCACTTGCTCTGGGAGCATTTAAAACATTCACGTGTGATTGTCTACTCGTTGAAGCAAACGGACCACTTTTGTCACAACATAGAAAAAAGCGTTCCGCACAGCATGATTCTCAAATTAAGAACAAAATCATTGAAATTTGCTCATTTGGCTGCTTTTTCTACCCAAATATAAAACCTTATACGACAATAAACCAAACGCCATACCTTCATTGGCATTGAAATATCAGCAAGGCCTTCACAGTATTAAATTTGATCTTTTTAAGACTCAAAAGTAATATATATCCAAAGCACAGCACCCCGTTCTACTTAAGCAACCAAACGTACTTTTTACTCTATATGATGGAAAAAATATGATACAAATCGTTCAATCTTCCACATTCGAAAAGGCGAAAACAACCAGAGTGCGTTTCTTGCAATAATCCTTTCACCTTTAATCACCTTATGCTATAGTTTTTTGACCTAACCTCCACGCGCGATCACTACTACAATGTACACGACATGAAGGAACTTTTTGATACAATAAACATTTCTTGTATTTTGGAATTTTTGAAAGAAGTAAACATTTACTGTAAGATGTAACTTTCATGCTATCACATGGAGTATTTATATGTACTGTATATACCGTCAATTATACTCAATACCTTGTCATCTAAATCGTCAGTAACATACACCTTTTTCATTCTTCTTTGATCGGGAAGCTCTTTATGTTATCCTTACTGTTAAATCTTCTTGCTTTTAATTGTTTGATATTGATGAGGCTGGTCGATAAGAACCCTTTAATCTCTTGTAAATAATAATACAAATACCATTTTGCATGACGCTAAATAGCCTAATACTACTGATGCGCATGACAAAACCAATTAATCAATCAATCAAACAATAAATCAAACATTAAAACACATAAACAAAATTGAAAGGGTATAAAATAGAAATGTTGAAATCAAAGTGTCCTATTTGATTTGGCAGTTGAGAACACTCAATTAAAATGGCTGATATAAAAAAAAACTGGGTTAATTCCCGTTCATAAGTAACAAACTCATATAAGAGCTACACACATCTTGCTGCAACTTTTTCATTTTTTCATAACCCAAATGACACTTTTACAATTCCTATAATACATATTTATTAAAATTTAATGAGTACATATTATTATCTCATTTAATATAATTTATTTGCAACGTCTTCATTAATATTTGCTATGTACGTCTGACCTGAAGTTACAATGCTTAATTAGTCACTACATATTTCTCTAACAGTTCTTGAAAACAAATAAGTTACTAGTTTCAAACTGACACATATAAGATATACTTTCTCAATTACGGTTAATACTAAATCCCATGCCTCTTATGCAACTGTACAACAGTTGATTTCGAAAACGAAATTCACATTTTACATAAAAATACCGGAAACGTTCTAACTATAATTATTGATTTGTACAGTTTCTCACTTGCCACTAAGCGATCGTTTACGTTGTCACCTTTTTTTGCATTGTGCATGCTTCAGGGTTGTGAGAAGGCGTAGACTACAGTTCCCTATTTGATGATGTACCCAGTTGTCTTCCTACATCTTGATCAGGAATATCCCGATTAGAGAGCTTTCACTTAACACGCATCGTAACCATGACCGAACTTAGAAGTATTGTATTTATTGTCATGTTTATTGTCATGCTTATTGGTTCGCTTGTCAAATATCCATAAGTACGACACATACACAATATGTAATGCTAATTTATTTTGTGTTTATGTCATGTATCTCTATGGGCAAAGAAACTGGAAGTTTTCAAAAGACCTAGTTGCAAACATTCTTTTCTGCTATATATTGCTAAATATCGGTCATTGATAAAGTGCGAATCAATTTTACATTTCGATGATTGGTTTTACGGTATGTTTGTTTGTTTGCCGAGTTTACGTCGATAATATATATTATGAGGTTAGATGGATTTGCATTATATAATTAATATATTATTCATAAATCCACAATTCATCAAAGACTGTTTTGCGCCAGTGCAATATTTCTTGCGGAATTTTGTTTTCAAATTTTGTATTCCAGTGCGGAAAATATTAATTTCAAGAAAAGAAGAAACATGCCACTTATTTTGCAGAATATATTACATATCAATCTAACAGATAACTCACATTCAATGGCTTCCAAATAAATAAAAAAACATCTTCGCAAAAGTTATTGGTCAATATGCATCTCAGTTTCTTCGGTATATGTGTGTAATGTCTTTGCGTGTGTGTCAGAAATCTTTACAATTATTTAGCTCCCATTAAAAGAGTTTAATGAATGTATTTTTCACTTACAAATTTACATGTCCGTTCTCGAAATCCACAACGAACTTGAAATAATGATGGATTTGTAGATTAACATCACGTTCTAAATTATGTCGCTGTTTCAGATTATTTGTTCTAAGGATTAATGATTGCATTTAACATTGTATTTGCAGAAGTTCCAATGACTCTCATAACAACAATTCCTTATAATAGACCAATTAATCTAGGTAAGTTTTTATCACATCTGATAAGGTATCATTTCAATTATAGAGTAGGTGACCGTGCGTATCAGCCTGTGAATGTGAGTCTGTTGACAAATTTGGATAAACTAATTCACTCTTATATTTAAAATATACTCTTATCACAAAAACTCATGCCCCTAGTAACAGTACTTTTGATAGATTATGTACTTTGGTTGGGTTCATATAGGTCCTATATTATATTTTTAAGACTTTTTTAATGTTATTTGTGAACGTTTTTGCGCCTCTTCATCTGTTACAATTTCATAACTTCATCTTCACGTCGCCTGATGGTTTTAATCTAATGTCATACATTTCGTATATTCATCTATGGAAATTATTAGGCGGAATGCCAGTGTTGACATGTTTTATTTTACCTTAGATACGACCGTTTTCTTGACTAGAATAAATCTATTGTTGATCAGAGTTGTGTCGAGGAGTATAAAACTGTATCTGCTTTCCTTCATTTAATTTGATAAGAATGTACCTTATTTTCTAACCCATTATCATTCATTTAATTTCTTATTTTTGTCGGCAATATGCACTGTAAACTATGAATACTGCAATCCCCTTTGCGGCTTAAAGCAGCGTGTTTTAAAGATAATACGACTGATTGGTCATTGAAATTGTACACTGAATTAATCAGGATAAATCTACCTTTATTAAGGTACAACACTTTAAATGAGTTTATTTCGCTACTTTTATTTAGAAAATCAATAACAATTCACTATTTTGACATAGTCATTAATATTTACTGAGAAATTATGCGCCTCAGTTGGATAGTACTTTTCCACCCTTTGAATCATAATTATGTGTCAGAAAGGAGGCTATCCTACACATACAAAGGATTTTATTAATAATAACTTCCTTACATGTTATCAATGTTACCCAAGGCTTTCCGTATTAAAGTCAAGGAGGACAATTTAGGTCTTAGTTTTAGGCCAGTTGTATTATTCATTACATATGGGTCAATAACATCTCAAAACGTTTGCTTTACAATTTTAAAACACTCTCGTACAATGTCCAAATTTGCGTTTTCGATGTATATATTATATTTTGTCCCAATGTAGAGCCATTATAAAACAAATACAAGAATAGTTGACATTGCTTGCTGACATTTTCAACACCGGCCAAATTGTTTTATAATTATTCATGCTTCATTCATTTTGCTCTTATTTGAATAATGGTATTATATGATCGCATACTTATCTTTCTTCCTTAACCAACGCTTCATATCTATATTACGTAATAGCATAGAGCCATCCGGAAATAAAAGAAGACATTAATAATTTTTTTTTCTTTCAAGATGCCCTATTTTATTAAATGTTCCTTAATTTGCTGAATATTTTGATTTTAACGCCATAACGAAACTAAATATAGTATTTTACGTTCATCATGTTGTCTTCGAATATTGATGCTGGCCATTGAGTCTATAATTTAGATCTTTCCCTTTATAAATTGTTTTTAGAGCTTACAGTTAGATAGTTTTCATCCATTTTGTAGTAAATGTAGTAACTACATTCACATAGTGCTCATTCCTTCTCCCTGCACCATGCTCCAGGTTAGGCATTTGGGTTTTCTGCTTATTTAATTTCGTATCTCAAAAATGCTTATTCGAGATATTTTGATCCTTTTAAAATAAACATTTTTGAGTACTGACGCGAAATAAAACAAAAACGAATTCATTCAGTAGCGATTTGAACTGCAAAATGAGTAACATTTTTCCGCTGATATAGTCCGTTAATATTAAATTTACAATCATGTCATGTGTTTCAATTAATTATGTAATTGACTATTAATAATTAATTAAATATTTGACTATTAATCACACGGAATTTACCAGATATCAATGCTAATGAAACTTTGCCATACCTTCAGGATAACCAGCCCAGCGTTTCTGTGGATGTTTTTTTACGGTATTATATGAATATACATATTCTAAATTTACTTTCAAATTCATTGTTATGAAATTACATAGGTTGCTGCAAAACCTATAATGCTAGTGAAGTTCATTATACCCACTTAAATAGTTTGTTTGTTCTGAAATACATATGAAATACATATGATTACATTTCTTCTATGCTCTGATATTTTACAGGACACAAATGTACATTACAAAATGAAGCTGTTGATATTATTAATTTTTCACATTTTCTTGTTTATATTCTGTCCGTTGCATATATACGCTTCTTGCAGAGCAAACATTATTAATCTTCAAAGAAAATGATACTGTAAAATCAATTCCAAGAGTTTTCTTAATAATATGTACTGTTGCTAATGTAATTGAGAAATATATTTCTAAGGGAAGATAACTTCCAGTTTCGGGATTAAGTTAGTTAGGAGCCATTATTCAATACACAACAGTCCATTGCAAATATACCCCAGAACGATTGACTCTTTTGCAATGGCTCCAACAGTGTGTGTGTGCGAAAACATGTCCTTTGGTACCGATACATAAAATAAGTATGACCATCCTACATCACGAATATTTGTATCAGGTCAGTACAAATTGAAGTAATCAGGCCCTATCTTATCTTTCTTGTCACAGTTCCATATTTCTTTGTATGTGAATAAACGAGATAAAATACCATTGGCTGAAGTATTTTGATAAAGGAGATGAAAGAGAAAAAAGTTACTAGCTAGCATGCCATTGAAGCAAAAGTACTCTACTCCATCTACAAACTACCCATGTCATTTCCCTTGCTCTAACCAATTATATTTCACATTTTGATTTAATATTTATAAATAACAAAAATGTTTAAACTTAAATTGATACATTCGATTTATTTATATTGTTGTATATTAGCTGTGATACAGTACAAGCATGTGCGGAAAATACAATTAAGATTAGGTTTTCAATAATGTTAATGACATTTAAATTATAATAACGTTTTCTAAAGAAACAATTGAAAATTGTTCTAGACATTGCTTCAGATTTGTTAACATTGATATTTATTATATTGTCATAATGGTGCAGTTCAATAAATGTGCCATACAAATTATTGTTTTTCTAATTGTATTATTTTTATTATTATTATTATTATTATTATTATTATTATTATTATTATTATTATTATTATTATTATTATTATTATTATTATTATTATTATTAATATTAGCAGTAGTATTAGTAGAAGTAGTTGTATTGTTGTTGTTATCAACTTCCAAATCGTTAATGCAATTTACAAAAATAAAGACATCATTTCAAACTAAATAAAAACTTGTACTACAAGAAGTGAGGCGTAGTGAAAACTCCATAATATACAAATATGTTGGATTTTTGAAACTCATGTCCATTTCGAATCCATTCAAATTCATTGGAAAACAACGCTTAGGGAATGTACAAAATGTTACATACACCTGGAATTCCTTTCAAATGCGTTGAACATAACTGTTGGGGCTCTAAATAAAAACATTTTGAAATCGTTTTTAAAAGCTGTGAAAACATATCTGAAACATTAATTTTACATGCAGTTGGACGTTCTTGAAAAACAACAATGAGGAACGGCAACATTTATTAAACACATTTTGAAGTCCTTGAAAAAGGTCAGAAACAAATTTTGGAATACCTTTAAGTACCTTTGGAAGTCCTTGCAAGTCAAATCTGGTACTAAATGAAATCAAAGAGGCAAACTCATCTTTTAGAATATACTATGGACAAAATAAATGCACCATTCCACATTGGGTTTAAAACTATTATATTTCTAAGCTATATTCACTTGTTACCAATTCAAATGGAGGACACACAAAAACATGAAATCTGTTTTTGGCTAAGTGGGGGTGGGGCATCTGTCTGGTTCCATCTCCCAAAAAGATTAATGTAAGATATATACAAAATGTGTCGCGAAACATATTATTAGTTTCGTATCTAAGATAGGTCATGTCATAAGATATGGTATTTACTTTTGTTTAAATATGATCAAAATTTTAACTTCCTTACTTGATAGATCTATATTTGAAGAAGCCTTAATTGCAAACTCACTTTTTGCGAGGCGAAGAAATGTTAAAGAACACAAGCACATCCGTTAACATGAATCAAAACACTTAATGCTGATTAGACAATATAGGTTTTGCTTATATCAATGGAACTGAAACACATTGCCTGTTATTGTTTCTTCTGCATAAAGCATGAAATCTGTTTTTGGCTAAGTGCGGGTGGGGCATCTGTCTGGTGCCATCTCCACAAAAACGAGTAATGTAGGATATGTACAAAAGGTGTCGAGAAACAAATTATAAGATATGGTACCTGATAAGATCGAAAGTTTAATTTCCTTACTGGATATATCTATATTTGAAAAAACCTTAATTGGAAACTGACGTAGTGCAAGGCGGAGAAATGTTAAAGAAGACACGCACGTCCGTTAACGTGGATCAAAACACTTAATGTTGATTAGACAATATTGTATTTGCTTATATAAAAGGAACGGAAACACATTGGCTATCCATGATTCGTCTGCATAAAGTCTTAAATTAATGATAAGCATAATTCTATAGATTATAAATTTGGGCATGCTGATACCATACGTCATGTTTAATAGCGCATCCACCCTTGTGTATATAGATGATTTGCAGTTTGACCTTACAATTTTGTGCTGTTCCCAGTCATAACCTTTCGTTTAATAACACACATCATTTGGAATCTGAATGCAACATTTCAATCGGTTCTTAATATGATTTGATTCAATACCAAACCAAATGGAATATAAATTAATATGTTCATTTATTGGATAAATCAAATCATTTTAGAAAACATCATCTTATTTAATACCACGTCATTTAATAACATATTTATATCCTTCTTTGTATCATTTTTAATATCATATCATTTGAAATCTGAATTCATCATTTCATTTATTGGTTTAAATCATTTGATATTGTGCTTTTTAAGCTCAATTAATAAATGTTATTTGGTATCAAAATCCATCATTCCGTATTTATCTTTTTTGTTTTTCTTTTGTTTAAAATATTTGAATTAATGCCAAATCATTTGGAATTAAATTGGTGAATAACTTTATTGAATTAAATCATTTCAGTATAGACTATATCATTTTCTTTAATAACATTTCGTATTTAAGCAAATATCATCATTTTGTTTTGTTTTTGAAATAGTAAATTTCTTACTAATCAATTTAACTTATACCACGTCATTTGGAATCTGAATTCATTATTTCAATTTTGGTCATAAATCGTTTTATTTCATACTGCATCGTTTCATATCTCACAACATCATTTGGAATCTTCATTCCATTTGTTGGCTTAAATCATTTCATTTCACACTACCTCTTTTCGTTTAACACAGCGTCATTTGGAATCTTAATTCATCATTTGGTTTTGTTCACTAATTCATTTCAGGTGACCGCATATCATTTGGAATCTGGATTTATCATTTCATTTCCTGGGTTACATCATATAATTTCATAACAAGTCATTTGAATTAATTTAATTTTGGCTCTATGAACAAGGATGCATATAGAATGCACTCTAATGAGAACCTCTTAATGAGGGCTGTGCAATTGAAATAGTTAAGTGAGAGAAACTGTAAAGGAGGGCTTTGCAACTGAAAAGAAGCAAAACAAATTGAAATTTAGAAGTAAAATATATATTAAAAAGAATGAACAACTAGCCTCGTATAAAACATATTTTAGTTCCTTCTTTCACTCAAACACGCTATAAACCAATCCTGCGGGTCACATTTCATAAAATACTGGCCAGAAACAACTGGTTTACTTTAGTGGTGAGATTGGCGTCTAATTCACCTTTTGAGAATATGTGTGGGAGACTGCTATATTTAATCAGTGCGTAACTATGGGAACTCTAAGTGAATGATCTCTACTACACTGTGGAATTGTTAGATTGACCCTGAAACCAGATTGTAATTATATAATCTTCTATTTCAGTTATCGTCAGTTTGAAACTGGAAGAATTATAATATTTAGATAGATAACAAATCCTTCTGTAAACTGAGCAAACTCACTTTTATCTTTTCAAATTAATTTATATTTCGTCACTCATCGAGGAGTAATTAAATATATGAGTAGTAAGTACGAATATATAAATTCATCAGAACGATCATGTGGCTAAACATAAGAATGTTGATCTTAATGTTAATCTTAATGGGTGTTTTGGTTCATGTAAAACAACTCGTGCGATTACATTAGGTATGAACAACCATTCGGATATGGTAGTTTGACACCTACACATAAACTAGCCAGAGAGATAAATGATCGGGAAGTAAAATCATGCACATATCATAGTTTCTTTACTTGGGCGGAGACACATATACACCTGAGCGAATGGATGAAAATATATATATATATATATATATATATATATATATATATATATATATATATATATATATATATATATATATATATATATATATATATATATATATATATATATATATACCTAAGTATATTATGGGACAAGATATGAATTGTGTCATCATAATTACTAAGAAAAAATGATTGATTTGTTATTGACAAAGTATACTGCTGTTATTATGTGTGGCGATCATGGTCAACCACCATCCCTTGTTGAACAGTCTCTACATAAATGACTAAAGAATAATATAGCATTTTACGAGGAAATGAATGATAAACATAGAACCATTGATGTGCCGCTGAAAGAGTTTAATAGATTAATCAGACTTCATCCAGTTAAAATACAATGTGAGATAATGCGTAAAGTAATTCCAGAGAATGACTTTTGGAGTCTATAGAGACCCACTGATTTGATTTTCGCAAATAGAAAGATAGTTCGTGATGAATTGCAAAAGAAATTTCTTATGTCACATAACGAAAAGTTTTCAAATTTACCTGCACCATTATGTTATCGCCTAAAAGATACTCCACCAAAGAATATTGATGATGAAATTCCTGGTATTGAATGGTATTATTATGGTCGTTGTTGGTATTGTTGAGAGTGCATTTGAATATGAATAAATCGTCGTTAACGTTAGGATATGCTATAACGATACAATATTCACAGGGATTAACTATCTCTGATACAAATATCTAAATTGTAGGTGATCGGATCGAATGGTCAAACGTTGTCCATCTTGCAGTATCTCACATCAGAGGAATACCTCATCCACAGAAGGTTATTATAGATTACGTGATAACTGAGGAAATTACTAATGTCCTTATTGTCATAACAAAATAATAACGTGTCATAAGCAATGTAAAAAAGGCAAAAATTTGATATTTATACTGAATTTAATATTAAACTAAAACAATCACAGAATAATCATTGCGCAAGCTGTTATGGCAATATTTGAATAAAATTCCATGAGAATTTGCAGTAGATATAATTAATAGTTATCTTGGTCACACACGTGAAAATGCAATGCTGACCTGTATTGAATGTATTCAACGTCGGGGCCCTAGTTTACATAAGTGAACGTAGTAGTAATTGTGTATCTGTTGCATGTACCTGAAATTGTTCACGTACAAATCCATTGAGCAAAATCTAGTCTGTAGATTGCAGGTCTTCCAGTGGATCTAGCCATGTTAGAAATTGTATGTGTTGTCACGCTCCAGATAGGGTCAGTAACTCTTTTATTTCATCCTCAAACTCTCCTAGTTCGTATAAATATATCACAGTTACATTACATAATATTGGTTGTTCACATCGTTGTCTGTATCCATCGCTAAGTGGTATATAATTTTTGTAATTGCATCAGAAGTTTTCATGAAAGTTGCACAAGTAATTTAAATGCAGATATCACACTGGGTAACCTTGCAACCCATTCACGATATCTCTTACCGGACTTCAAGTCAGTAGATATTTCCTTCGCGTATTGATATACAAATAACCGCTCATCATGTGTTCGATTAAATTTTTCAATAATTGCCTGATCACGATGAATTTCAGTATGTCCTTGTCTGATTTTATCGTTATGTTTTTTCATCAAGGATAATATTGCGCCAATAAATTATTTGTCAGGATGAAGTTGTTGTTATTGCTGTTATATGATCTAACGCCATTTTCAGCACTATATAGGCTATTCATAGCGACAAGTAATTATGGTGAAGGAAGATACCCTGAAAAACCACGGGAAGAAGCACCTACCCACGAGAAGCTACTGATAGGATCAACTTTGTCAAGGTTGACAAATTTGTACAATTGCAGACGCAACTTCTGGTGCTGTATTTGTTGATGTTGGTTCCGCTTTTTTATATCTAGTTGCAACGTCAACAACATTCAGTGTCCATTTGTACGTATATAGATTTCTTCCACGTGATTTAATAGCATGGTGCGGTAAAAATAAAATATCTGCTTGATGAACTTCCTTAGGAACACATACGTCAAAATGTGCGTATTGAACTTTTCTAGTGGTGGTAGAAAAATTTGCCATATTGCCTGTCGTGCTAACCAATTTGCAGCAACATAACGTAAACCGTTTGCTGCTTATATCGAGATGATCAAGTTTAAAAACTTTTTTTTCTCAAAAGCACAAACTGTTCCGTTCGGATTTATAACAATAAATTGACATGACCAAGAATCCAGATATCGTATAGTTCTGGATAAAATCTTTGGATAATTCCTGTTAGCATGGAGGGTGAATGACAAAAATTGAGTGCCACTTCGCAAGTAAACAAAATCGGGAAAAATACATCAACACTATGGTACAAACACTGAGCTAACCTAAACGATTTATATTACCATGTTTTTAACCCTACGGAAGTTTACTCTGAGACTTTATTTTAGCATTATTGACCTTATTTTTTTCAGCCAGTTGTATAAACCTTTTTAAAGGTAAAGGGCTCGAGCAAAAGCGGTGTAGGGTTCACCCTCCCTGCTGTTCGACATGTGTTTTGATAGTGGAGCTAATTGTACTTCGTCTTTCTAATTAACTATTTACCCGGAGAACACCAATACTGGTTTGGAGAAAGCCATTTTCTGAAAATCTTCTAAATTGGAACGGAACAATACAAAATGTTCGTCACTGCGAAAATTCTGGATTTTTGAGTTAGTCTTTGTCTGACGTAATTATCCGCCATCTTGGACAAGGACTGTACTTCGGACTGTGTTAATTTAGAACTATTGATATGTTTTGTGTGTTTTATATATTTAGAACAAATAATTTGGACCTTTTTCGTAAATATTAAGTCTTCATTCACATATTTACATTTTTTTAAGTAAATAAGTTATTTTTGTTAAAATTTACAAAACTTATTTTCTTCATACTTTCTATGTGTTACTTTGAAGGAGCCGATACGTAATAACATAAACGCTATGTTTTAACGCACATTCCCACTCTTTGTTTTAAACGCAAATCAAATATGGAAGAATCATTCGCCTATCATTGTACGTCAACTGAATAATAATACCATGGGTTGTGGATATTTATATCTTGGGTTGTGTCTTCTATACATCATTGTATTTAGGTTACCAAATCTACCTTACATTGAGATTTCGTAGTCAAAAGTGTTCGTGATTTCTTTTGCTTTGTTGATAACATACACTCCATATTGAGCCGTTATAATTATACTTTATCGCAGGATGTGGTGAAATCGTTTGACCACTACGAGGGTATCACCACAAACACACCAAACCCGAACAATCGAGTAAGATAACATGTTTCAACTGGGAAGGATGAGAGAGGCGTATTTCTTACACAAGGTAAATATATGAATAGATTCCTCATTAACACAGGTCATATACACCTGGTATTTGGATCTTCTACAGACATTGTCTAATCATAATAATTAATTAACTAATTAATTAAAATATCAACACGATTCAAATATTACACATGACACCTTCTCTATCAGAGAGGTACAAAAGAAAATAGGCACAAATAAACACACGCATATATATATATATATATATATATATATATATATATATATATATATATATATATATATTTATATATATATATATATATAGATAGATAGATAGATAGATAGATATATAGATATAGATAAATACATTCAATATAGCTGTTCTAATAATTTTATACGATTGAAACTGATTAGAAAATGTCAAAGATATCGAGGACAGTATCATATTTTCTGTTTTATATTGTTTACCTCTAACTTGATCTATATGACACTGCATGAATAGTTATGAATGGACCTTTGATTGGGCTTATTTGGTAAAGTAAATTCAGTTAAATATGTAGCGCAGCACCTGTAGGACAGTTTGAAAAGTAAGCGAACTATGGTAATTAGTGAGATATGAAAGCCCCAATAAATGTATTTAATTCATAAGGAACTGATATATTTACATGTATTTTAATCCATTCAGTTTCGAGATTTGGTAGCTACAGACTAAATTAATACAAAGCTAGTCTTGTCTGTAAATGTGACACATCTCCAGGACTATCACATGAATTGGTTACAAAACCTGAAGCCACAATTTCTACTGATTGGTTGAACTAAGAATAATATAAATGCCTCTCTCACTTCATTTATTTTTGCAGCTTTGATTAAGACACATGGCGATTTTTGCAGAAAAGAAACTAATCCAAAGTCCTCTAATGCTCATCCCTTGCAATCATGATGAAAAACAATGACCATACAATAAACCGAAAGCAGAACTTGAGGAATCTACTCATAGAACACAATAGTAGACGTGTAGGTCTTAATCAGCATTCCACATTTGATAATGCAGAGATTGTGAAATTGATGGAAATTACATTAGTTGTGAGGCCGACAACAGTTTAGTATGAACAAAGAAGCATCAAATGGACCCATGCTTTAAAGTTTCTGTAGGAGCTTTGTGAGTGAAAATATTAGTTAAGTCTATGGCCTTGTCGTGCACTTGGCTACTAAGTCTGTTCAAGTGATTTATTGCTAAAGCATCTTGCCCTGGGACTATATTAAAAATAAACCGATTGTGCACTGACAATGCAAATGTTGATACTGTTATATCCTTATTTTGTCTTGAAATTTGCACATCAAACTAGCTAGCATGTTAGCACAACGACTATTTAGCCTAGAGCTGTTAACGTTTCCACATTATGATGTAGAGTTGAACTAATTTAGTTGTCATATTTAGACCTTGAATTCTGATGCAGTTGTGACCCTTTTTGACCTGTATTTCTGCATGTTCCTGGAGCCTTCCATATATAGCTGTATTGAATACACTGCATCAATGGGCATTCAAACTATTCTTATTTTCAGTTCTTGACCAGAAAAATTGTCTGCTCCTTGAAAGCAGAATACTAATGTGTAATACTAATTTTAAATACCATTACAATTTTTACATTTTTATTTTCATTGGAAAGAATTTTATAACTTAAAAAATGAATGAAAAAATGCAACATAGAAAACTGGCTGAAATCACGAGACCAAAGAAAAGCTTTTAGAAAAGACGTGCAAGTATACTCACCAGTATTTGTAAACCTTTTTAATGATTGACCTTCTCTTTGAAAATGCTGAAGAAGTTATTAATTATGTTCACATCAATACTTAAAATTAAGATAATAATTTAGACAACTTTTATTTTACATGTAATATTCCCCATCTCACAGATTATGGAACTGGGTCCCTCAACATCTTGAAATTCTTGCTATCACTGCTCATCTTAAATGGGTCTTCATATCAACATAGAGTTTTAACTAAAAACAGTTTACTATGTCTTATTAGTCAAAATGAAATAGTGCTGATCCGATGTCCAGTGAATCCAGCATATCTGCCATCTTGGACATTTTGTTATCGTTACTTCACATGAATAAAAAGTGATATTTATATAAGGTTTCACAAAACTCTTTTATAGTGTATAGTTGGCCGTAAAATAATATGCTGCCAATCTGACTTCAAATGTTGTCACCACAGTGGCCATCATGAAAATATTGTTATCGATACTCCACCTAAATAATATTCTTCACAACCCGTAATGCTACCTTTGCTTTTCGTCAGAAGACTTCTAGTGATGTGCAGATAGTTCCAAATGAAAATGGTGCTGCTTGCATATCTTGAAAGACATATTAACAGATTTTCTAAGCGACCGTTTATGATGTCTAGGTGGTCCTAAATGAAAATGGTATTCGTGAGACATCCAATTTGGCCACCATAGTTGACTTCTTGATTATTTCGTTTGCTATGACTCCCAGACAGGTTATATCAATATTGTGCTTTCAACAAAATACTTATATGATATCAAGTTTGCCCAAAATGGAAGTTATGCCATAGCAAACATGTAGAAAAGATAGATGTTTCACAATATGAAAACTAACAGTTTATCGTGTTTTTTTTCTTCATCGTAAATGAAGAGATCCTTTCAGTGCACATGCAGTATTGGATCACAATCTTGCTGGCTGAAACTTTCATCTATTCGACATTGTATGTGTTGTTGAAGTCTTTGTATCGCCATTATTGCACAAGGAATAATGCATGTGGGTTACATTTCAGTGTTAATTCAGTGTTTTCTGTTTTGTATTATATTTTTGTTCTTATTTGAAATTTCTCTGACCATGTTAGGAGATAATTTCCTCTTTTAACAATAGGATACATTTATTATATTAATTGAGGCTGAAAGATGTGCGTCACAAAGTCCGCATGCATGTTTGCTAACAGTTCTTTTAAAAAAGTAACAGCATAAAAGTCTTGGGATACATTGTTTAAACTTAATTAGAATGAACGCAAAATTATTACCATTGCTAATAACTGCATATAAAATTATGTAACTGACGCTGATCAAGCTTTTGAAACATTTATGTATTGAATAAACAAAATCTTTAGAAATGATTTTTTAATGAAATTGTCCAGATATATAATTAGTATGAAGATATTTGATTTTTCAGCTCCTTTCCAATTAAAAGTCACCCATTATCTCATCTTTATATGGTTGGTCTTCGTGCTTTATCTAGTCAAATGCACGATCCCAACAGTGGCATGTGGATAGTAAAATAAGTTTTGACTTGATTTTACACAGCTCAATGAATTTTTTTACTATCCTTAATGACATAAACTATAAGAGGTATAGTGTCATACCTGACTCTGGAACGTTAATATAATGTTTGTGGTCATATGACTGATAATATATCGATTGTAATGCTCTAAAACATTTAGTTTTGGGACAATGATTATTTCAAAAACTTTGCAACTCATATTAAATCGTGTACAGTTAATTTGTATCAGCTATTTCACTCCAGAATAATCCTTACAAATATTGAAGTAAATTCGTATTTTCATAACAAACACTCACAGTAACAATAATTATAGAGTACAAAATAAATTTGATTTGTTGTTGCTTTTGGGCTTAGCGCCACTTTTCAGCACACGATATGCTATATATGGCGGTTAGTATTAATGGCGGAGGAAGAAATCGGGAAATCACCGGAAATAACCACCTACCCACGAGGTGTTACAGACAAGCCTTCTCACATATCCACATTTGCCGAATCCTAGAAGATGGCCGGCGAGCTCAGAAGCCACACAGGAATGGGATAGGTTCTGTGGCAAGAGCGTAACCAACACCTACACCTACCTCAAGTGCAAAGGAATCCACCATGTGTCATGGAGACACACACTTTCCCGCCACTGACACTAGTTAGACTTCGTCATCACCACGAACAAAGACATAATATTGGCTCCACAGAAAGAAACCACAAGTACAATGCCATTGCAGCGTTTGGCTGAGAGATGCTAATCCAAATTGCAATAATTTACAACAATTTGTATTAATTAGGTATAGAGTTATGATAAATTGCTGAAACAAAAATATAGAAAATATTTTAAATTATTTAAAGACTATAGGATCATTTTGGTCAGAATAGTTTCCAAATACTTTTGGATCCGAAAAAAAACAAACTTTTGTTTCAAATTTCGTATACATTGAAAGTAAAGAAACGAGAATAAAACGAAATAATTGATCTTATAAATGAAATCATTTACCTAGCCTAAAATTGGATTGAGTTTTGAACTCGGAAAAAGTAACATTCTAAGTTTGCCATTCTAAGCACAATATGCACAATTAGTATGATCAACAAGTGAAGATGTGATACTATCAAAGACGATTGAAATGTGTATCAGTCTTTTAAGGGTTGTTAGTCACGCAAAATTAATTGAAACTAAGAATTATCTAATGTTAAAATCTTTTCTTAATGTGAATGAATTTAACAACCAACAATTATGCTCAATCCCGCAATATTTCAGTTCTAAGATATACCATGATCAGCTATGACTGATACTAAACAAGAAAAAAATGAAACAATTTGCTCGTTTTACTGTCATGTCAGAACAAACTTATAGTTTATATCAACTCGACTATATATTGCTAATTGCATGCATCTTTTAGGGAAATAAAAGTACGTATTTATTCAGATATATTAAAGGCAAATGTAATATTGTAGCAAACTAGAAAGTAAAGTTATAATGAATAAATAGACACGGAATAATAATATTATTAATAATTAAAACTAAATATATACCTCAACCTAAACACCAAGTGCAACATTGAATACTGGTAAATAATTACCCTCCTAATAAATATATACTTATAGAGTCAAAAGTCTTTGTGCGCTGATAGCGAATATTTGCCATATATTGAGATGACGGTACTTAACAAAATCTTCTCCGTTTCAGCGCAAAACCACATTTCGATTAATGTTCCTTGTTCAGTAGTTTTCAACCATTTTAAGTCATAATGTATAGATCTCTTCCTTTGCAGATTATATGCGTATGAGGTGCTATTTTGTGAAAAATGTGGCGTGTAGTTTTAACATGACAACATAAGTTGCTTTCATAAAATTTTGAGTACTAAATCCACCCTATGCTTACAGAAACCTTTATCAATTGATAAAGGTATTTGGTACCACCAGTATCCCGATTTGTTTTAATATTTATTTTAAAATTCCATCTGCTTTTATTATTTTATTTATTGAAGAATTCACAAAAGACGCACTTTCTTCATATCATTGGAATACCAGTTCAACTTGAAACTGCAGACAATACGAAATATGTGAACTGTCCTTTAGAGTTCCTGCTTAAATTAACATTTAGAACGTATCCGTATTATGTCAGAACTATTACTATAGCATTCGCACACATTCCCGTTTGTTTCTTAATTTTAACGACCTTAGAAACCAAAATCATCATGGATAAAAAATACACAACACGTATACATCTCATTAAATCAATGCTCATCGTCTAGAGAGCGTACAAAACAATTTCAACATCAGGGCGCTTCTAGCCTAAAGAGATTTTCATTAGTAACACGTTAGCCACATGTGCTTTGTGGTATCCGATTTTATGAGTAAAATGGAATGTATTTCGTCTTTTGTATATCCAATTTCTTCCACAATTATTCAAGTGGAATATCATTGAACACTCACAAACACTAACACACATTCTTTTAATTTCTTCATTGTATCACTGAAGGATTAAAAATTAAAAAAAAACATATTCGAAGCCCACGACATTCCTTTATTTAAATGATCTGTTCTAGAAAAAGCGCATTAGAGACAGCAGTGAATATGGTTGATTATATTGAGCTTTTTTGGGTTTTTTATGGTCAGTAAATTGACATTATTAAGGATACCCCGGAAATGTTTATACTACTGATTCATCTTTTGCAGAATGACAAAAATACATGTTGTGCATTTGTATATCAGTAGTAATAGGGGTGTATATCGCGTCAAAGAAAGATAACATTAAAAAACAGCCCGCGGCACTATAGCATCAAGGTTTTTGGCGAAGTATGGTACACTCTGGGGCACTATAGCGTCAAGGGAGATTTTGTATTCGCACACCCTGGGCTTGTATGGCGTCAAGACGAATGACACATGTGGCACGACGTCACGGCACTGTACACTTGGCAACAATGTAGCAAAGAGCTGACCTAGTTGACCTAAATACGCGCAACTAGCACTACGACTCTAGGGAGGGACATATACATATGCATTCTTACATATACAATACAGACACATATAGACTTAGAACACAGAGATATAGATATGACATTTGTTTTTGAAAAGTATAATCTTTTCGAGGTATGGAAAGTAGCCGTGATAAATGCCTTGGTTTATTATGTTAACACCGGTACGTTAACATACAGGGCATCTCACTGATCTTCTCTTTCACAAACTACATTTCACCTCTGGGAAGTAGATAAGGAATCTCTTTAGACACCCTTGTCTCTCCACATAGATTCTTCTTTTCCAAAGGGCTGTATCAGTAAACTGGGTAATAGATCATGATGATCTGATATACATGGGATAATCCGAGTTAAACAGCATTAATTATACTAGATAGATGATTCTATGTTGGTACACATTTTGTGTGTGTGACGAGAACCGGTGAAGGTAATGAAGTGAACCACTTGTATCTATAGAGGAAGAGTGAATCAAAAGGGATTAGAATGGTTGACCAAATTTGGTGACTTCGTGGAATTTGCCTTTCAATCCGAATAGAGATACATGTGACGTCATATTCCCTATATAAGTTCACTAGCGTTTAGTGCGCAGTGAATTGATGCGACAGTTTGGTCAAACATGTCAGAACCTAAGAAGACAATGACTTGAATTTTTTCCTTGATCAGCAGCAGCGTGAAGAAGAAGAGGCGAGAAGGAAACTACATGAAGAAGAAGAAGCAATAGAAAAGTTCAGGAGAGAAGGAGAACAGCGAAAGTCAAACGGTGTCAATTCTCTTGGATATTTTAGCTGAGATAAGAAGTCTGAAAAAAATGTATCAGACTTCTTTATTACAACCCAAGAGAAAAAGAACTTACCGAGCCAAACAGCCTAATCCTGTGAAAACACCAGTGATACCACCATTAGTGATTTCTACTCAATCATTGACAAGAGCAAGTCCACAAGTTGGCCTTTGCCATGGCAAAGGCTTAAGTCAGTTGAAGCGAATTGCTTCTTGCACTTGTGTTTGTTCTCAGGAAACAAAACACTCAACGGTCCTTTTCAGCGACACCCATTACTTCCCAAAAGAAATAATTTTCATTTTGCCAAAAATCAATTAAGACTTAAAATCCTTTCTATAACCCTAGTATATATATATATATATATATATATATATATATATATATATATATATATATATATATATATGGGTGTGAGTGTGTGAGTGCGTGAATGTGGACTCTTATTCTAAAAATTAAAACCATGAGACACTTACGTTTGTCAATCTGGTCTATTCTGGTACAACAATTTACAATTCAATTCACAACGAAAACACAAAACCTTTTTGTAAAGTTCACAAACTTCTGTGTCCGTGTTTGGTTCATTCTGTTTTTAAATTTCTGTACCTTTACAGTTTCCTTCTCCTCCTCCTCCTCCTTTTTTCTCTCTTTCTTTTCTTCTCTTTCTTAATAGGTAGGGTTCTTAATTAACATCTTTTTCCTCCATCTCCTTCTCCTGCTGTTTCTTAGAGCACTCTGAAAACCGATGTCCTCTCTCTTGACAATCATATCATGTATCTCGACTTTTGTACTGTTTTACACTGGTTTTTGACGGTCTGGATATTCTGTAGCCAGTGTCCTTCATTCTTACTTACATAGCTAGTATCTTTACTTTTACTTTAAAAAGAGGAAGAGTAATCCGTTGGATTGTCTGAGGAAAGATTTCGTAAGACATCTCGTAAAGCCCTAATCAGAAGTTCGATTTGTGTGGGTTCTCCCATCGTACTTTTAAGCATGAGTGCAAAATAAATACTGAGAGGGAAGGCACTAGCTCTTTATATATGCACTGTTTTGACATATAAGGACCATGGCATTTCAAATGTAGTAATTTAACTTTTTGAAATCAAGATGAAAAAATCGCAACATTTTGAAAAGAAAGGTGAAAAAGAAAGTAAGAGGCAAAAATGTGATTTATCGCCTTGCTCGATAGCTGAAGTCTTGGCTCCAATTCATGCCAGTGAGTTTTGAAGATGAGATGAGTGAAGCAAAATCTAAACACAGTGTGTCTACACCAAAACAAATACACTACCATTATTAAACCGTAAAACTACATTCGCATTCGAGAAAGCGACAAACGGACCTCTAGAAAATGTAAAATTACAGCCTACACGTACACGGTAAAGTTTAAAGATTTTAAATCCGACGTACCGCTGGAGAGAACAGAAATGTTCATCACTGATGATTGAGATTTTTTGTTAAGCAATCTGAAAAGGCAATATCAATCCAAAGAAAACGATCGTTTGAGGCTTTGCATTCATCCTGAAAATTTGAAGTTTCTCTTATAGATCGAGCTTAGCGGTCTATCAGAAATGACACCTTCCAAACTCATGGACAAATATCAACACAGTCATTAATCCAATGACAAATTTCATATCACTGATGAAAAAACAACACTGTTCATGACCCTCGTTTCTCTTCCCCAAGGGACAGCACATAGCAAAAAGTGTTATTGGTAGACAACCTTCACAGCATTAAGCGTAGCCTTGTTCAAATTAACAATCCAACATACAAGACGTGTTTAGCCCGTGACATCGTGTTGGGACGAACTAATTCCGACAAGAACAACACGGCAGAATGGAAAAGAGCATGGAACACTAATCAACAATCGGACCGAGAGGTAGAACTGTTGCATCATGCGGGGCTATCTAAATACACACCCTGTAGCATTCCTGAAATGCAATAACTGCAAGTCGTCTTGGCTCCACATTAAACCATAAATGTGCACCTTCATGAAATTCGTGGACCTATGTTGTTTCGAGGCCAATATTTCAAAGGCTGAAAATACATCCACGTCTATCATCACGATGAACATTTCAATGCCATTACCAGTATAACTGCATTCCTGTCATACAGTTATTTCTGTGAGAAATGTGAATACGGCTATAAAAATCGAGAGCAACACAAACATTGTGGATCGAAATGCTCAGGATGTTTGGTATATAAAACCTGTCTGGACGAAGGATAAGAGCGAGTGCATTACTCTGCTTGTCAGCGCACGTTTGTTTGTCCTGCCTGTTACCAACAACATTTGAAGACCCAAGGTTCTCAGCGGAAATGTGCTTGTCAACTCCTGAGATTTAGCCCTACTTGTGGACAATGCATACGTACCAATATTGTCAAGTTACATGTATGTTCAGTAAAGAAATGATATCACATTTGTCTCCAAATCTTGGACTTGGAAAACCAATGCTACATTCAAAAATACCATTCTAAACATGAAGAAGAAGAAGATGCCCAGAAGAAGGGAAACTTGATCTTTTTCGATTTCGAATGCATGCAAGAAACTGGTATTCACATTCATAATTTCTGCGTGGCTCACAGAGCGTGCGAGAAGTGTATCCAAGAGCCTATCTTTTCTCATTGCCCTTATTGCAGTAGGATTCCAAGAGGGCGTGAAAAAAATTTTCGGGGACCAAATATATTGCCCGTTTTTGCGCAAGGCGAGGCGTCGAGCCAAGAAGAAATTGAACAGAACGGAGATTGTCATCGCTATGGTACGGTAATGGCTCAAAATTTCTCGGGATACGATGGACAGGTTTTGATGAGATACTATACAGAACAAAGTACCTAACGTCCCAAAGTTACTTTGAACGGAGCCAAAATAATTTCCATCCTAGTGGGTCAAGTACAGTTTAAAGATTTGATGAGTTACTTGGCTATGCCTTTGAGTCGCATGCCTAAAACGTTTGGCATGACAGAAATGGCCAAAGGCTATTTTCCACAATGTTTCAATACCGAAGCCAATCAACATGCTATTCTACCCAATTTGAGTGATGCTCGCTAAAACGATTACGACAACTTGCGTACCGAACAAAGAGAAGCTTTCTACGCATAGTACCAGAGTCACACATCGGTCCCTTTCGAATTTAAGGAAGAAATAGTAAAATATTGTGTTTCCGACGTAGACATTTTACGTCGTTGCTGTGGAAAATTTCGAGTATTGTTCATGGAGCACGGAGGGATCGACCGTTTGAAAGAAGCCTCCAACATTGCCAAAGCGTGTTCCTTAGTGTACCGTCAACCAATCATGTCTGAAAACGTGATTGATGTTATTAGTCACACTAGTCACAGGGATTAACTATCTCTGATACAAATATCTAAACTGTAGATGATCGGATCGAATGGTCAAACGTTGTCCATCTTGCAGTATCTCGCGTCAGAGGAATACCTCATCCACAGAAGGTTATTATAGATTACGTGATAACTGAGCAAATTACTAATGACCTTATTGTCATAACAAAATAATAAAGTCTAATAAGCTATGTAAAAAAGGCATAACTTTGATACTTATACTGAATTTAATATAAACTAAAACAACCACAGAATAATCATTGCGCAAGCTGTTATGGCAATATTTGAATAAAATTCCATGAGAATTTGCAGTAGATATAATTAATAGTTATCTTGGTCACACACGTGAAAATGCAATGCTGACCTGTATTGAATGTATTCAACGTCGGGGCCCTAGTTTACATAAGTGAACGTAGTAGTAATTGTGTATCTGTTGCAAGTACCTGAAATTGTTCACGTACAAATCCATTGAGCAAAATCTAGTCTGTAGATTGCAGGTCTTCCAGTGGATCTAGCCATGTTAGAAATTGTATGTGTTGTCACGCTCCAGTTAGGGTCAGTAACTCTTTTATTTCATCCTCAAACTCTCCTAGTTCGTATAAATATATCACAGTTGCATTACATAATATTGGTTGTTCACATCGTTGTCTGTATCCATCGCTAAGTGGTATATATTTTTTGTAATTGTATCAGAAGTTTTCATGAAAGTTGCACAAGTAATTTAAATGCAGATATCACACTGGGTAACCTTGCAACCCATTCACGATATCTCTTACCGGACTTCAAGTCAGTAGATATTTCCTTCGCGTATTGATATACAAATAACCGCTCAGCATGTGTTCGATTAAATTGTTCAACAATTGCCTGATCACGATGAATTTCAGTATGTCCTTGTCTGATTTTAAAGTTATGTTCCTTCATCAAGGATATTATTGCGCCAATAAATTATTTGTCAGGATGAACTTGTTGTTATTGCTGTTATATGGTCCAACGCCATTTTTCAGCACTATATAGGCCACTCAATGCGACAAGTATTAATGGTGAAGGGAGATACCCTAGAAAACCACGGGAAGAAGCACCTACCCACGAGAAGCTACTGGTAGGATCAACTTTGTCAACGTTGACAAATTTGTACAATTGCAGACGCAACATCTGGTGCTGTATTTGTTGATATTGGTTCAGCTTCTTTATATCTAGTTGCAACGTCAACAACAGTCAATGTCCATTTGTACGTGTATGGATTTCTTCCACGTGTTTTAATAGCATTGTGCGGTAAAAATAAAATATTTGCTTGATGAACTTCCTTAGGAAAACATACATCAAAATGTGCGTATTGAACTATTCTAGGTGGTGGTAGAAAAATTTGCCATATTGCCTGTCGTGCTAACCAATTTGCAGCAACATAACGTAAACCGTTTGCTGCTTATATCGAGATGATCAAGTTTAAAAACTTTTTTTCTCAAAAGCACAAACTGTTCCGTTCGGATTTATAACAATAAATTGACATGACCAAGAATCCAGATATCGTATAGTTTTGGATAAAATCTTTGGTTAATTCCTATTAGCATGGAGGGTGAATGACAAAAATTGAGTGCCATTTCGCAAGTAAACGAAATCGGGTAAAATACATCAACACTATGGTACAAACACTGAGCTAACCTAAACGATTTATATTACCATGTTTTTAACCGTATATAAATTTACTCAGAGACTTTGTTTTAGCGTTATTGACATAATGATTTTCAGCCAGTTGTATAAAACGTTTTAAAGGTAAAGGGCTCGAGCAAAAGCGGTGTAGGGTTCACCCTCCCTGCTGTTCGACATGTGTTTTGATAGTGGAGCTAATTGTGCTTCGTCTTTCTAATTAACTATTTACCCGGAGAACACCAATACTGGTTTGGAGAAAGCCATTTTCTGAAAATCTTCTAAATTGGAACGGAACAATACAAAATGTTCGTCACTGCGAAAATTCTGGATTTTTGTGTTAGTCTTTGTCTGACGTCATTATCCGCCATCTTAGACAAGGACTGTACTTCGGACTGTGTCAATTTAGAACGGTTCACATGTTTAGTGTGTTTTATATATTTAGAACAAATAATTTGGACCTTTTTCGTAAATATTAAGTCTTGGTTCACACATTAACATTTTTTTTTTAGGTAAATAAGTTATTTTTGTTAAAATTTACAAAACTTATTTTCTTCATACTTTCTATGTGTTACTTTGAAGGAGCCGATACGTAATAACTTAAACGATATATTTAAACGCATATTCCCACTCTTTGTTTTAAACGAAAATCAAATAAGGACGAATCATTCGCCTATCATTGTACGTCGACTGAATAATAATACGATGGGTTGTGGATATTAATATCTTGGGTTGTGTCTTCTATACATCATAGTATTTAGGTTATCAAATCTACCTTACATTGAGATTTCGTAGTCAAAAGTGTTCGTGATTTCTTTTGCTTTGTTGATAACATACACTCCATATTGAGCCGTTATAATTATACTTTATCGCAGGATGTGGTGAAATCGTTTGACCACTACGATGGCATCACCTCAAACACAACAAACCCGAACAATAGAGTAAGATAACATGTTTCAACTGGGAAGGATGAGAGAGGCTTATTTCTTACACAAGGTAAATATATGAGTAGATTCCTCATTAACACAGGTCATATACACCTGGTGTTTGGATCTTCTACAGACATTGTCTAATCATAATAATTAATTAACTAATTAATTAAAATATCAACACGATTCAAATATTACACATGACATCTTCTCTATCAGAGAGGTACAAAAGACAAATACATAAATAAACACACGCATATATATAGATATAGATAAATACATTCAATATAGCTGTTCTAATAATTTTATCAGATTGAAACTGATTAGAAAATGTCAAAGATATCGAGGACAGTATCATTTGTTCTGGTTTTTTTTTTTTGGTTACCTCTAACTTGGGCTATATCACACTGCATGAATAGTTATGAATGGACCTTTGATTGGGCTTATTTGGTAATGTAAATTCAGTTAAATATGTTGCGCAGCACATGTAGGACAGTTTGAAAAGTAAGCTAACTATAGTAATTAGTGAGTTATGAAAGCCCCAATAAATGTATTTAACCCTTAAGGAACTGATATATTTACATGTATTTTAATCCATTCAGTTTCGAGATTTGGTAGCTATAGATTAAATTAATACAAAGCTAGTCTTGACTGTAAATATGGCACATCTCCAGGACTATCACAGGAATTGGTTACAAAACCTGAAGCCACAATTTCTACTGATTGTTTGAAATAAGAATAATATAAATGCCTCTCTCACTTCATTTATTTTTGCAGCTTTGATTAAGGCACATGGCGATTTTTGCAGAAAAGAAACTAATTCAAAGTCCTCTAATGCTCATCGCTTGAAATCGTGAGGAAATACAATGATCATACAATAAACCGAAAGCAGAACTTGAGGAATCTACTCATAGAACAAAATAGTAGACGTGTAAGTCTTAATTAATCAGCATTCCACATTTGATAATGCAGAGATTGTGAAATTGATGGAAATTACATTAGTTGTGAGGCCGTCAACAGTCTAGTATGAACAACGAAGCATCAAATGGACCCATGCTTTAAAGTTTCTGTAGGAGCTTTGTGAGTGAACATATTAGTTAAGACTATGGCCTTGTCGTGCACGTGGCTACTAAGTCTGTTCAAGTGATTTATTGCTAAAGCATCTTGCCTTGGGACTATATTTAAAATAAACCGATTGTGCACTGACAATGCAAATGTTGATACTGTTATATCCTTATTTTGTCTTGAAATTTGCACATCAAACTAGCTAGCATGTTAGCACAATGACTATTTAGCCTAGAGCTGTTAACGTTTACACATTATGATGTAGAGTTGAACTAATTTAGTTGTCATATTAAGACCTTGAATTCTGATGCAGTTGTGGCCCTTTTTTTACCTGTATTTCTGCATGTTCCTGGAGTCTTCCATATATATCTGTATTGACTACACTGCATCAATGGGCATTCAAACTCTTCTTATTTTTAGTTCGTGACCAGAAAAATTGTCTGCTCCTTGAAAGCAGAATACTAATGTGTAATACTAATTTTAAATACCATTACAATTTTTACATTTTTATTTTCATTGGAAAGAATTTTAGAACTTAAAAAATGAATGAAAAAATGCAACAAAGAAAACTGGCTGAAATCACGAGACCAAAGAAAAGCTTTTAGAAAAGACGTGCAAGTATACTCACCAGTATTTGTACACCTTTGTAATGATTGACCTTCTCTTTGAAAATGCTGAAGAAGTTATTAATTATGTTCACATCAATACTTAAAATTAAGATAATAATTTAGACAACTTTTATTTTACATGTAATATTCCCCATCTCACAGATTATGGAACTGGGTCCCTCAACATCTTGAAATTCTTGCTATCACTGCTCCTCTTAAATGGGTGTTCATATCATCATAGAGTTGTAACTAAAATCAGTTTACTATGTCTTGTTGGTCTAAATGAAATAGTGCTGATCTGATGTCCAGTGAATCCAGCTTATCTGCCATCTTGAACATTTTGTTATCGTTACTTCACATGAATGAAAAGTAATATTTATATAAGGTTTCACAAAACTCTTTTATAGTGTATAGTTGGCCGTAAAAGAATATACTGTCAAACTGACTTCAAATGTTGTCACCACAGTGGCCATCATGAAAATATTGTTATCGATACTCCACCTAAATAATATTCTTCACAACCCGTAATGCTACCTTTGCTTCTCGTCAGAAGACTTCTTGTGATGTGCAGATAGTTCCAAATGAAAATGGTGCTGCTTGCATATCTTGAAAGACATATTAACAGATTTTCTAAGCGACAGTTTATGATGTTTAGGTGGTCCTAAATGAAAATGGTATTCGTGAGACATCCAATTTAGCCACCATAGTTGACTTCTTGATTGTTTCGTTTGCTATGACTCCCAGACATATTATATCAATATTGTGCTTTCAACAAAATATTTATATAATATCAAGTTCGCCCAAAATGTCAGTTATTCCATAGTATACATGTAGAAAAGATAGATGTTTCACAATATGAAAACTAACAGTTTATCGTGTTTTTTTTTTCTTCATCGTAAATGAAGAGATCCTTACAGTGCACATGCAGTATTGGATCACAATCTTGCTGGCTGAAACTTTCATCTATTCGACATTGTATGTGTTGTTGTAGTCTTTGTATCGCCATTATTGCACAAGGAATAATGCATGTGTGTAACATTTCAGTGTAAATTCAGTGTTTTCTGTTTTGTATTATATTTTATTTCTTATTTGGAATTTCTCTGACCATGTTATGAGATTACTTCCTCTTTGTAACAAAAGGATACATTTATTATATTAATTGAGGCTGAAAGATGTGCGTCACAAAGTCAGCATGCATGTTTGTTAACAGTTCTTTTAAAAAAGTAACAGCATAAAAGTCTCGGGATACATTGTTTAAACTTAATTAGAATATACGCAAAATTATTGTTATTGCTAATAACTGCATATAAAATTATGTAATTGGCGCTGATCAACCTTTTGAAACATTTATGTATTGAATAAAAAAGAATTTTTAGAAATGATTTTTTAATGAAATTGTCCAGATATATAATTAGTATTAAGATATTTGATTTTTCAGCTCGTTTCCAATTATAAGTCACCCATTATCTCATCTTTATATGGTTGGTCTTTGTGCTTTATCTAGTCAAATGCACGACCCTAAGAGCGGCATGTGGATAGTAAAATAAGTTTTGACTTGATTTTACACAGCTCAATGAATTATTTTACTATCCTTAATGACATAAACTATAAGAGGTATAGTGTCATATCTGACTCTGGAACGTTAATATAATGTCTGTGGTCATTTGACTGATAATATATCGATTGTAATGCTTTAAAACGTTCAGTTTTGGGACAATGATTGTTTCAGGAATTTTGCAACTGATATTAAATCGTGTACAGTTAATTTGTATCAGCTATTTCACTCCAGAATAATCCTTACAAATATTGAAGTAAATTCGTATTTCCATAACAAACGCTCACAGCAACAATAATTATAGAGTACAAAATCAAGTTGATTTGTTGTTGCTTTTGGGCTTAACGCCACTTTTCAGCACACGATATGCTATATATGCCGGTTAGTATTAATGGCGGAGGAAGAAATCGGGAAATCACCGGAAATAACCACCTACCCACGAGGTGTTACAGACAATCCTTCTCACATTACCAGATTTGCCGAATCCTAGAAGATGACCGGCGAGCTCAGAAGCCACACAGGGATGGGATAGGTTCTGTGGCAAGAGCGTAACCAACACCTACACCTACTTCAAGTGCAAAGGAATCCACCATGTGTCATGGAGACACACACGTTCCCGCCACTGACACTAGTTAGACTTCGTCATCACCACGAACAAAGATATAATATTGGCTCCACAGAAAGAAACAACAAGTACGATGCCATTGCAGCGTTTGGCTGAGAGAAGCTATTCCAAATTGCAATAATTTACAACAATTTGTATTAATTAGTTATAGAGTTATGATAAATTGCTGAAACAAAAATATAGAAAATATTTTAAATTATTTAAAGACTGTAGGATCGTTTTGGTCAGAATAGTTTCCAAACACTTTTTGATCCAAAAAAAAAAACTTTTGTTTCAAATTTCGTATACATTGAAAGTAAAGAAATGAGAAGAAAACGAAATAATTGATCTTATAAATGAAATCATTTACCTAGCCCAAAATTGCATTGAGTGTTGAACTCGGAAAAAGTAACATTCTAAGTTTGCCTTTCTAAGCACAATATGCACAATTAGTATGATCAACAAATGAAGATGTGATACTATCAAGGACGATTGAAATGTGTATCAGTCTTTTAAGAGTTGTTAGTCACGCAAAATTAATTGAAACTAAGAATTATCTAATGTTACACAACACGTATACATCTCATTAAATCAATGATCATCGTCTAGATAGCGTACATAACAATTTCAACATCAGGGCGCTTCTAACCTAAAGAGATTTTCATTAGTAACACGTTAGCCACATGTGCATTGTGGTATCCGATTTTATGAGTAAAATGGAATGTATTTCGTCTTTTGTATATCCAATTTCTTCCACAATTATTCAAGTTGAATATCATTGAACACTCAGAAACACTAACACACTATAACTCTAGGGAGGGACATATACATATGCATACGTACATATACAATACAGACACATATAGACTTAGAACACAGAGATAGAGATATGACATTTGTTTTTGAAAAGTATAATCTTTTCGAGGAATGGAAAGTAGCCCTGATAAATGCCTTGGTTTATTATGGTAACACCAGTACGTTAACATACAGGGCATCTCACTGATCTTCTCTTTCTCAAACTATATTTCACCTCTGGGTTGTAGATAAGGAATCTCTTTAGACACCCTTGTCTCTCCACATAGATTCTTCTTTTCCAAGGGGTTGTATCAGTAAACTGGGTAATAGATCATGATGATCTGATATACATGGGATAATCCGAGTCAAACAGCATTAATGATACTGGGGTAGATGATTCTATGTTGGTACACATTTTGTGTGGGTGTGTGACCAGAACCGGTGGAGGTAATGAAGTAAACCGCGTGTATCTATAGAGAAAGATTGAATCAAAAGGGATTAGAATTGTTGACCAATCCCAATACGCGTTACAAAATTTGGTGACTTCATGGAATTTGCCTTTCAATCCGAATAGAGATATATGTGACGTCATATTCCCTATATAAGTTCACTAGCGTTTAGTGCGCAGTGAATTGATGCGACAGTTTGGTCAAACATGTCAGAACCTAAGAAGACAATGACTTGAGATTTTTCCTTGATCAGCAGCAGCGTGAAAAAAAAGAAGAGGCGAGAAGGTAACTACATGAAGAAGAAGAAACAGTAGAAAAGTTCAAGAGAGAAAGAGAACAGCGAAAGTCAAACGGTTTCAATTCTCTTGGATATTTTAGCTGAGTTAGGAAGTCTGAAAAAATGTATCAGACTTCTTTATTACAACCCTATAGAAAAAGAACTTACCGAGCAAAACAGCCTAACCCTGTGACTACACCAGAGATACCACCATTAGTGATTTCTACTCAATCATTGACAAGAGCAAGTCCACAAGTTGGCCTTTGCCATGGCAAAGGCTTAAGGCAGTTAAAGCGAATTGCTTCTTGCTCTTCAGTTTGTTCTCAGGAAACAAAACACTCAACGGTCCTTTTCAGCGACACCCATTACTTCCCAAAAGAAATAATTTTCATTTTGCCAAAAATCAATTAAGACTTAAAATCGTTTCTATAACCCTAGTATGTATATATGGGTGTGAGTGTGTGTGTGCGTGAATGTGGACTCTTACTCTAAAAAATAAAACCAAGAGACACTTACGTTTGTCAATCTGGTCTATTCTGGTACAACAATTTACAATTCGATTCACAACGAAAACACAAATCTTTTTTAAAAGTTTACAAACTTCTGTGTCCGTGTTTGGTTCATTCTGTTTTTGAATTTCTTTACCTTTACAGTTTCCTTATCCTCCTCCTCCTCCTCCTTTTTTCTCTCTTTCTTTTCTTCTCTTTCTTAACATGTAGGGTTCTTAATTTCCCTCTTCTTCTTCCATCTCCTTCTCCTGCTGTTTCTTAGGGCACTCTGAAGACCAATGTCCTCTCTCTTGACAATGATATCATGTATCTCGACTTTTGTACTGTTTTACACTGGTTTTGACGGTCTGGATATTCTGTAGCCCAGTGTCCTTCATTCTTACTTACATAGCAAGTATCTTTACTTTTACTTTAGAAAGAGGAAGATTAATCCGTTGGATTGTCTGAGGAAAAATTTTGTATGACATCTCGTAAAGCCCTAATCAGAAGTTCGATTTGTGTGGGTTCTTCCATCGTACTGTTCAGCGTGAGTGCAAAATGAATACTGAGAGGGAAGGCACTAGCTCTTTATATATGCACTGTTTTGACATATAAGGACCATGGCATTTCAAATGTAGTAATTTAACTTTTTGCAATCAAGATGTAACAATCGCAACATTTTGAAAAGAAAGGTGAAAAAGAAAGTAAGAGGCAAAAATGTGATTTATCGCCTCGCACGATAGCTGAAGTCTTGCCTCAAATTCATGCCAGTGAGTTTTGAAGATGAGATGAGTGAACCAAAATCTAAACACAGTGTCTACACCAAAACAAATACACTACCATTATTAAACCGTAAAATTACATTCGCATTCAAGAGACCGACAAACGGACCTATAGAAAATGTAAAATTACAGCCTATACGTACACGGTCAAGATTAAAGATTTTAAATCCAATGTACCGCTGGAGAGAACAGAAATGTTCATCACTGATGATTGAGATTTTTTGTTAACCAATATGAAAAGGCAATATCAAGCCAAAGAAGACGATCGTTTGAGACTTTGTATTCATCATGAAAATTTGAAGTTTCCCGTATAAATCGAGATTAGCAGTCCATCAGAATTGACACCTTTCAAACTCATGGACAAAATTCAACACAGTCATCAATCCAATGACAAATTTCACATCACTGATGAAAAAACAACACTGTTCATGACCCACGTTTCTCTTCCCCAAGGGACAGCACATAGCAAAAAGTGTTATTGGTAGACAACTTTCACAGCATTAAGCGTAGCCTTGTTCAAATTAACAATCCAACATAAAAGACGTGTTTAGCCCGTAACTTCGTGGTGGGACGAACGAATTCCGACAAGAACAACACGGCAGAATGGAAAAGAGCATGAAACACTAATCAACAATCGGACCGAGAGGTAGAACTGTTGCATCATGCGGGGCTATCTAAAGACACACCCTGTAGCATTCCTGAAATGCAATAACTGCAAGTCGTCTTGGCTCCACATTACACCATAAATGTGCACCTTCATGAAGTTCGTGGACCTATGTTGTTTCGAGGCCAATATTTCCAAGGCGGAAAATACATCCACGTCTATCATCACGATGAACATTTCGATGCCATTACCAGTATAACTGCATTCCTGTCATACAGTTATTTATGTGAGAAATGTGAATACGGCTATAAAAATCGAGAGCAACACAAACATTGTGGATCGAAATGCTCAGGATTTTTGGTATATAAAACCTGTCTGGACGAAGGATAAGAGCAAGTGCATTGCTCTGCTTGTCATCGCACGTTTGTTTGTCCTGCCTGTTACCAACAACATTTGAAGACCCAAGGTTCTCAGCGGCAGTGTGCTTGTCAACTCCTGAGATTTTGCCCTACTTTTGGACAATGCATACGTACCAATATTGTCAAGTTACATGTATGTTCAGGAAAGGAATGATGTCACATTTGTCACCAAATCTTGGACTTGGAAAACCAATGCTACATTCAAAAATACCATTCTAAACATGAAGAAGAAGAAGATGCCAAGAAGAAGGGAAACTTGATCTTTTTCGATTTCGAATGCATGCAAGAAACTGGTATTCACATTCATAATTTCTGCGTGGCTCACAGAGCGTGCGAGAAGTGTATCCAAGAGCCTATATTTTCTCATTGCCCATATTGCAGTAAGATTCCAACAGGACGTGAAAACATTTTTCGGGGACCGAACATATTGCCAGATTGTGCGCAAGGCGAGGCGTCGAGCCAAGAAGAAATTGAACAGTACGGAGATTGTCATCGCTATGGTACGGTAATGGCTCACAATTTCTCGGGATACGATGGACAGGTTTTGATGAGATACTATACAGAACAAAGTACCTAACGTCCCAAAGTTACTTTGAACTGAGCCAAAATAATTTACATGCAAGTGGGTCAAGTGCAGTTTAAAGATTTGATGAGTTACTTTGCTATGCCTTTGAGTCGCATGCCTAAAACTTTTGGCATGACAGAAATGGCCAAAGGCTATTTTCCACAATGTTTCAATACCAAAGCCAATCAACATGCTATTCTACCCAATTTGAGTGAGGCTTGCTAAAACGATTACGACAACATGCGTACCGAACAAAGAGAAGCTTTCTACGCATGGTACCAGAGTCACACCTCGGTCCCTTTCGACTTTAAGGAAGAAATTTTAAAATATTGTCCTTCCGACGTAGACATTTTACGTCGGTGTGGAAAATATCGAGTATTGTTCATGGAGCACAGAGGGATCGACCGTTTGAAAGAAGCCTGCAACATTGCCAAAGCGTGTTCCTTAGTGTACCGTCAACCAATCATGTCTGAAAACGTGATTGATGTTATTAGTCCTCAAATAACCAATTATATCAAATATCAATACGCGGTCAAAGCCTTACGCTGGATATATTACTTGTGTGACAAGGAAGATAAATAGATACAACATGCCTATAACGGAGGAGCTGAGAAAGCCATCGGAAGGTATTCAGTAAATGGCTGAGACTTAGAAAACCACCAGATCGTGTACGAGCTTGACGGGTGCTTATTTCACGGATATCCTACCAGTTTTCCTCAACGTAGCACTTGCAAAAATTGGCTTGATGTAAGACTTTACAGCCCAGGTTTCATTTACTGGATGTACATTCCAGATACTAGGTAACATCATTTGTATGTCGCAAAAAAGAAGCAATATGAAGTTACTGCAACCACATGACAAAATCCAAGTATAATGATACCACCTTTTTCCTATTTGTAACTAGATTATAAATCTCCAAACCCTGGTCAAGATAAACTTCATAGAGGTGCTTAGCGAATGCATTATCAACTCTTCTTAAATGAATATAAAATAATCGTATTATAATCTGCTTTTAAATGCATCGTATCAGCTTTAAATTGTAAAATTATATAAACGAACATTTTATGCTTTACATAGGTTTTAATAAATTATGCAGATCAAAAATATTCACACAGATTCGTAAGAGCGAATACTTTTATAAATCATATTTAGCATTATAATAAAGATAGATAGATATATAGATAGATAGATAGATAGATAGATAGATAGATAGATAGATAGATAGATAGATGTTATTTAAGTACAATTTCGTGGATTTATTATCCTAATTTTGTACATATGAAAAACAACTTTCCTACATATCCCTATTATATGCATGACGTTTAACCGGAAGTTATAAAAAACTTTGCATGAACAAAAGTTTAAGATCCCAGTTAGGAGAGAACAACTATAAAAGCGTTAGATATTGATAAATGGATGACATCAAGTTATTATAAAGCACAGGGAAACGTATAAAAATAGCAAAATGCAGATATTAGTTTGAATGTGCAGCTTCAATATGTAGAGTAGAAACTTAGGCAACCATAAGTGCACACCCGATCCTCCTACAGAGGGATAAAGTGGCAATGTAATAGATCAAACACGAATCTTTCATTAAGATCGGTTTTGAGCGTTAATGTATCACCTGAAAGACACGCGAACGAACTCGGAATTAATCAGTGCCGTACCACGATCAGGGCGACGCCGAGAAGGGGAACGTGCATATTAAGAAATCACATTTAAGTCATTAATTAAATGATTCTAACTAAAGGAGGTATGGAAGTAGAAAAAAAAGTTTAAACTGAAGTCCTGTGAGATCTTTTGTTCAGTAGTCCGGTTTTAACCACTTGTACTCACGGTGGGACAAGAACTACAGTGCAGTTTCAAAGCTGGGTCCTCAGATTAACTACACATGTTGATTTCCCATTTCATACACAAACTCCTATGTCATCTCTACCATTCAATAATCACTAAAGATGAAGCAACAAAGTCAAAGACATAGGCATTCGTGCTCAATATGGACACTCATATGTCTGCTTAGCTAGTAATCCATTATCATTTAATAACAGCGTACAATTTAAAATTGAACACATTCATAAGGCATAAGTATAGGTATAAATAATTAATTCTGGAGAATGGGAAACATAAACCAAACAGAATGGATAGTGCTATCACTGGATTCTACAAAATAATTTTGATAGTATTAACATAATTCTTATAAACACGAAACACATTGTCATTGAGGATCACATATATAATTGTCTTCTATGGAGATTCAAATCTTGGTCCCAGGGTAAAAGGCAACCCTCTCCTTACTTCTAATCACCAACATATGTACCATCTCGACCATATACACATCGCCAATATATGATGTGACAAATTCGTAGGTGTAGTCATTCTTGCGTGACAGGCACTGAGGCATGACATTAAGTAATTCTCGTCTAAGGAGAACTATTATTATAATGCCGGTAGAAAGGGGATACCTGCATTGTATCAAGAGAAAACGTATTATCTAAAGCAGGATTTTCAAATTATAGTCCCTAAACACTTATTAATATATTTTCAATTGATTTTTTTATAACCATTAAGTTAGTGTTCTAATTTTAAGTTATTCGATTAACATCTTAAGTAACGTACTGACTTTTAAAAGTAGCGAAAAAGATTATGCAAGAAACCTAGTATAAAACATGCATAAAAAGAGAGAAACAGAAGAAAACATAGAGAGAGAGAAGCAGAGAGGGAAAGACCGACCACAAGTAGTGGATTGAAATAGTTGAATAGATGACTTAGAACAAGATCTCTTCAGACATTATAAATTTCAATATAATGCTCACGTCATTTCATTGATAAATCAGATAATTAATATTTATATTATTGCCTTACTTACGTATCATTATGTTGTTCAATTTATGAACATTTGCACAAAGCCTAATGTCATTCGCTGGTCTTGACATGATCCCGATCTGACAGAAATTGTCACTATCTCTCTTAATCTCTCTCTATCCACGTGACCCGCCTATATCAATGACTATCGTTTGTTGCTTGGGGTAGTCGGATCAAAGGTTGAAGGTGCGCGTCTAATATCAAAATCTATAATAGTGTTCTTTCTTAATAGCCCTCAAACTTAAGGTGAGAGGAACAGCCCATTGAAGGTGAATTTTACTGACGCAAAACTGATATCATTCTCCTGTAAGTAGCATTTAGTTTTCATTGTAAATAAGGTCTATACATTTTTATCGTGTAAGTAATCATTTTAGTTTTACAATCAATGGTTTTCTGTTGATCAAAACTAGACACACAAAGCAATATTAATCTGCTGTACCATTCAAAAATTTCTTACGTTGAAATTCCAGCTCTATATATTGAAAATTATAAAGCCACATTTAGGACAAGTATATAATAATTTATATTTTAGGGTATAGGTGTACATTTTTATGTGCAACAATAGAGAGAGAGAGAGGACGAGAGACAGAGACAGAGAGACGGAGACAGACGGAGAGAATGAGAGAGACAGAGAAAGAGACAGAGAGAGATAGATTAGACATTTCTTGAAATCGCTTTCACGTCCTTAATTTTCGTAGGTAAAGAAAAATGGAGAAGGAATAAGAAGATATATAAGTTTAGTAATACGAATGATATTCATAACTGCACTGGATAAGTCGATTCTGCATGGGACGATGCTGATGCTTGTAGTAATGATAAATGAGTTTTTCTTTTGGTGATAGTTAATATTATAAAGTAGTATAATCATAAGTAGCATTTGTTGCAGTTGTTGATAGTTTTGTTATCGAGTGGAATCAACATGAATAGCAACTGTTTTAATTGTAGCCTCTTACGAAAAAAGAGAGCAATGAAATATGATGCATACAATTAGATGCTATATTTGGTGACTTTCATGGTATCTTCATAATGTTACTTGTTATTGCTGATAAGTTGTGTAACGTTTAGCAGTAGTAATACTGCCAATATTCCCTATAGTGCAACTTTTGCAAAAGTATTGAAAGAAAATATACGATATTAGTAAATAAAAAGTACAGCAGTCATTTATACATTGTATGTGAGATAATGCCCTTTGGGATACATGTAATAAAATAAATTTGTAGCAAGCGTACTTCACAAGTATGAGACATTTGTGCAGTGCAAAACCAGGCTTTTGAAAATGGATTTGTACTATTGAATATCTTACTCTTATCGATAGTACTAACGTTTGTAAATTAGATAGCCTCTTCAATCGTACATTAGTTTTATAGGAAACTAATTGATATATATATATATATATATATATATAGATATATATATATATATATATATATATATATATATATATATATATATATATATATATATATATATATATATATATATATATATATATATATAACTAATTGATATATATATATATATATATATATATATATATATATATATATAACTAATTGATTTATATATATATATATATATATATATATATATATATATATATATATATATATATATATATATATATATATATATATATATATATATATATATATGTTCCTATCACTATGGTGACGAATGAGCACTATATAAATTCACGTAAAGTTCATCAGATCGGATAAAATATGTTTTATTGGCGTATATCCGGTTTAGTTTCTCTTCCACTGTTTGATGCCGGCAGTTTATCAAGAGAAGATGTATTGTGATACTTTCCTTACTTATCATTATGTTATTAAATGTATTAACATTTGCACAAAACCTAACGTCATTCGTTGATCTTGACATGATTCCGATCTGTCAAAAATTTTTACTATCTCTCTCTCTCATCTTTCTCTCTCTCTCTCTCTCTCTCTCTCTCTCTCTCTCTCTCTCTCTCTCTCTCTCTCTCTCTCTCTCTCTCTCTCTCTCTCTCCCAACGCTACCCACCTTTATCAACAACTATCGATTGTTGATTGGGACAGGTCGGATCAAGGATTTATGGTGCGTGTATAATATTACAATCTATACACATTGTGCTCTTTCGTAATATCCTTCAAACTGAAGGTGAGACGAACAGATCATTTTCACTTAAGTAGACTTTAGTGTTCACTTTAGATAAGATCTATACATTTTTATCGTGTAAATGATACTTTTAGGTTTACAATCAATGGTTATCTATTCATCAAGCCTTGCTCACGAAGAATTGTTAATCTGCTGTAACATTCAAATATTACTTACATTGAAAGTCCAGCTCTAAATATCAAAAAATATAAAGTTAAATTTAGAAAAAGAATATAAAAATTTAGAGTATAGGGAATAGGTTTACATTTGGGTGCGCAACGAGGGAGAGTGTGTGTGTGTGTGTGAGAGAGAGAGAGAGAGAGAGAGAGAGAGAGAGAGAGAGAGAGAGAGAGAGAGAGAGAGAGAGAGAGAGAGAGATAGAGAGAGAGATATTAGACTCTTCTTGAAATTGATTTCCAGTCCTTAATTCTTGTAGTTAAGGAATCCTGGAGCAGAATAAGAAGATATATAAGGCTCGTAATGCGAATGATATCCATAAGTGCATTGGTTAAGTCGATTCTGCGGGGGACGATGCTGATGTTGGTAGTATTGATGAAGTTGATTCTTTTGTTGGGGATGGTTAATACTATACAATATTATAATCATAAATTGCAATTTTTGCAGCTGGATACAGTTTGGTGGTTTTTATAGTATCTTCATAATGGCAGTTCTCATTGTTGATAAGTTGTGTAAGGTTTAGCAGTAGCATTACCGTCTACATTCCTTCTAGTGCTTCTATCCAAATATATTGAAAGAAAATGCATGATATTTGTAATGCTCTTTGAGTCACAGGCAAAACAATAATAAAATAAATTGGTAGCAAGCGTACGGCACGTGTATTATATTTTTTAGGTGCATTGCAAAACCAAGCTTTTAAAAACTGAACTGTGCAATTGAATAGTTTAGTCGTATGGATGGTACGAACCTTAGGAAATTAGATAACCTCTTCAATCGCACATTAGGTTTATAGGTTATTTATTTTGAGAGGAAAATATGAACTGGTTTTTTAATGGACATTTTATTTCAATACAATTTCATGGATTTGTTGTCTTTATTTTGTTCATAGGAAAGTAAACTTTCCTACATATCCATATTATGTTCAGGACGCTTTAAAGGAAGATAAAGAATTATTTAAATAAACAGAAGTTAAATATGCCAGTTAGGAGAGGATAAATGTATAAAAAAGTTAGATATTGAGAATTGGAGGACTTACTGTCACAGAGGTATTATAAAGCACAGTGAAACGAATAGCAAAATGAAGATGATATTAGTTTGAATGTGCAGCTTCCATATGTTGAGTATATATTTTGGTAATGATCAGTTCACACACGATCCACTAACAGAAGGATACAATGGCAATGCAATATATTAAACACGAATATTTCACATTAAGATTAGTTCCGAGCGTTAATGTTCCACTTAAAAGGCAGGCAATCGTGCTCGGGATTAATTATTGTCGTACCTTTATCAAGGGGAGTCTGACAATGGACACGTGCATATTACGAAAATTTAGTTAACTAAGTCATATATTGATCCGAATTAAACCAGGTAATGAAGTGAAAACAATCCTTCAAACTGAAGTCCTGAGAGATCTTTCCTTTAGCAGTCCAGTTTTAATCACTTGTCCACAGTGTCCGTGCGACAAGAACGTCATAGAAGTCCATTACAGCCTATATACAAAAATATAGGAGAGACAATTTTTAACTGGCACACTAATGAGGTTCAAAGCACAGTCGCTGATAAACCACATATTTTGATTTCCCTAGTCGCACGAACTCCTAATCTATCCCAGCCATTCAAACATCACTAAAGGTGATACAACAAGGTCAAAGACATAGGCATTCGTGCTCAAAATGGACGCTCACATGTCTGCCTAGCTAGTAATCCATTCTCATTTAAGTACAGCGTAAAATTTAAAATTGGATACATTCCTAAGGCATAACTATAGGTATAAATAATTAATTCTAGAGAATTGCAATCTTAAACAAAACTGATTGGGTAATGTTATCTCTGGATTCTGCAAAATAATTTTGGTAATAACATAGTTCTTATAAACACGAAACACATTGTCATTGAGATTCACATATTAATAATAGTCCTCTACGGTGAATGAAACCTTGGACCCAGGGTAAAAGGCACCTCTCTCCTTACTTGTAATCACCAGCATCTATACAATCTCGACAATATACACATCGCCAATAAGTGATGCGAAACATTTGTAGGTGTAGTCATTCTTTCGTAACAGACACCGAAACATGACATATTAATTAATTCTCGTCTAAGGAGAACCATTATTATAATGCAGGTTAGAAAGTGGATGCTTCAAAATTGTTAATATTGACATAGTTGGTTATAGACCATATAATATAGGTAAATGAAAAAATAAACAAATATACGCAATACAGGTATTCTAATGTTGACGGCATTTCAGCTGTACATTTTGAAATACTTTTTAAGAACAAATAAAAACTCTAGTATATTTACTATATATTCATTAGAAGACGGAAAACAAAAGCACAAATGAATGTCACCAAGATTGGTCTCGTAAGGTTGCAGCTGCAAACATTAGATTTATCCATACGGTTTGCTAATGATATCCCTACAGCGATTGCTTTCTAGTTGTTTTGCTTCATCGAAACATTTTCCTACAGTGTTCCTATCACCATGGTGCCACATGAGCACTATGGAAATTCACGTGAAGTTCATCAGATCGGATAAAATGTGTTTTATTGGCGTATACCCGGTTTAGTTTCTCTTCCACTGTTTGATGCCGGCATTTTATCAAGAGAAGATGTATTGTGATGCTTTCCTTACTTATCATTATGTTATTAAATGTATGAACATTTGCACAAAACCTAACGTAATTCGTTATTCTTGACATGATACCGATCTGTCAGAAATTGTTACTATCTCTCTCTCTATCTCTCTCGTTTGTTTTTTTTTCTTGCTTTCTCCCCACGCTACCCACCTTTATCAACAACTATCGATTGTTGATTGGGACAGATCGGATCAAGGGTTTAAGGTGCGTGTATAATATCGCAATCTATACACATTGCGCTCTTTCGTAATATCCTTCAAACTGAGGGTGAGACGAACAGCTCATACAAGGTGAATTGAAACGACGCAACACTCAACATTCTCATTTACGTAGAATTTAGTGTTCACTATAAATAAGAACTATACATTTTTGTCGTGTAAATCCCAGTAAATGAACGACTCGTCAATGCAGACGTTGATAATGACACTAACTATTCGAAACGGAACTAAATTTTCCGAATAAGTGTCATATTCAGTGATTAAGTTATGATTACAATACAATGGAATTAAATAGAAATAAATTAACAATTTAAAACTAACACACAAGTAAATAAATTACATATAGATAATACTTCCCACACAAAGAAAATTAAAGATTTATAAAAAAAATATTTTACCAGATCCTAATTATACACGTGGTAAACAAAATTAAATAAGTAGATCTCTTATGAATTATACAGTGTACAAGAAATAATGTTTCTATATACGTAAAAGTGCATCTGCTATTGAATTCTCTTTTCGCTTAATATGCCTAATGTAAAGGATATATTTCTGTAACAAAAATCTCCATCTTATTAATCTTTGATTTTTCTTCTCCATCTTGTCAGTAAAAGGGTTGTGATCACTAAACAAAAGATAGGAGTAGGCGCTGAATTGAGTTAAATTTCAAACTGTCATAACGCCAGTTATAAAGCCAAACATTATTTCTAGATTGTTGTATAATTTATTTGGTGCTGATTTAATTTTTTAGACAAATATCACACTGGATGATCAACACCATCAATATCTTCTTGAATTACTGCTGTTCCTCCCCAACATCACTTGCATCAACAGATAGTTAAAATGATTGACTGAAGTTTGGAACTGAAAGAACTGTTGCACTTTTAAGTACGGCCTTCAATTTTTCAAAACACCGCCTGAGATTTTTAATTCCAGAGAAGCTTTTTTTCTTGCTTAATAGATTTGTCAGTGGTTCAGTAATTTCAGAAACAAATATAACAAACTGTCCTATGGTTTTCAGCCATGCCTTAAAATCGTATCAGTTGCTATTTTTTGACAGGCAGAAATACTCAGAGATACCCATCATCTCAGCATCTATAGTTTTAATATGTCTCTTTTCCAAGCGATAATATAAAAAAGTTACACAAGCAAGGCAGAACGCTCACATTTACATAAATTGTCTGTAAAGATTGTATCAGTGAGTTTGTCAAAGAATATCCGAATTGTTGCTAAATGTTCGTTCCACAAGCCATCACTTTGCATTGAAAAAGTCAACCTTTAGTCATGAGTGGCAATATTTCGTTTGCTTTTTCCGTTAATGGAACTGGCTAAACTCCTTTCAGAAGGTCAAATTTGTTGACATTCATGGCCTTTACAATTTATCAATACAGTCGTCGATTCATGGTAATGGAAACGAAACTGTTTTTGTCACATTGTCCAACTTCCTATAATCAGTACACATATGGAAAGCTCTATCTGGTTATGGTACGTGTATACATGGTGACCTTTTACCGGGTCTATGAAATCATTATCCAGCAAATACTTTAATGTCCCTTTTCAAGAATTCTTGTTTGAGAGGTTTCATCCTGTATGTGTGATGTTTCATTGGTCTGAAATTCACAATTTCAATATGAAAAAGTTTCTTTGTCCTCACAAAGATATCTAAATAAGTTCATTTCTTTCTTATTGTTGCAAATATAAATGTTTCTAGTCCATATTGATCATAGTTTCCGAATTCCGTAGATTTGTCACTCCAAATAAATAGAGTACGATTGAATTCCTTCACTTAAATCCTCAGTATGTTGGACTGGTACAACTAATTTAATTATTTGATTTACCTGGCTATATTTCTAAATTTGCTAATAATATAATAATTTTTTTAGATGATAGTACTGTTATTATAATTTAAGTCATTCATTTTCTTCTTAACTTTGTAAAGAATGTAATTCCAAATTTGAAGAAAATTTTAAAAAATGAGCAAATGAGAAATAACAAGACTCATACGTGTTCTCCATTAATGTTCTGTGAAACCATAATTTCATCTTTGCCTTGTATTGCTGAGTGCCTAATTAAAGCGTAACTAGTTTTAAAATTATAAACACACAATTTGACCCTTTATCCAATTGAACAGATATGGAAATGTCAAATTCTGTAAAACCTTCATCAAACCTTTGACTATTGTTTAAATTTTAATAATTTTTTAAAGGAATTGCCTCTGTCAATCTTGTTGATGCACACATAATGGCCAATGCGTATTGGTTTTCTGACTTGGTCTAAGGCAAGGACCATTATTCTGCTAAATTGTTCGCCAAATGCAGGAATATGTTGCAAAAGAGACTTAGTATATTTTAATTGGATAGACAAGTATTATAAAATCTACAGTATTTACAAAATTTACGTTTAATTTCTGGCCAATAAAAGTGAGTCTTAATCTTGTTATAAGTTAATAACTAAATGACCAGCCAGTCGAGTTTCAGCGGCCAGAATATTTCATGTATATAAGGTTTTGTAAGTACAATTTTAATAGTTCACTCGTCACCGCCAGGTACCTCAAGGGGTGGAAGCGGCCTCTAATTGCTCTTAAGAATTCCATTTTTAATGAACTTGCACATAGATACGTCAGCGGATTCAGTTTCATTAATGGCCCTTTGAGAAAACCAACATATATTATGATCCTTTTCCTGTTAGACATGTGATTGTCGTTTGTCATCCTGATTAGTAAGAAAGAGTATGAGATGTTAAAAGATGATCGCTCTGATCAATACCTTTTCATTGATCCAAACAATGAGTGTAAGTGACTAAATTATAAGCCTGAACAATGCATGTGTTAGCTAAAGAAATATTTTTTTTCTTAACGAAGTCAGTCTCAAGAGATTATTTGCCATAGCTCTAGTAACCGAACAAGCTGGAAAAAACAGACAATTCGTTTTCAATTGGACCGACTTTCGGATAAAATCAAGGATTGTCAGATACAGGTGGATTAGCGACACTCTTGTCTCCAGCTAGGCCGTTGCCTGGTAATAAAGCATGCCCTGAACGGGTAAAGAATGCGATATTTGGAGTGTCATAGGTCATATATAATAAGTATAAAACTAAGTCTAATGACAAAGCTATACCATGAAGTGGAACATTAACAAAGCAACACTCTGATCCCTGAATCGAAACGCTCTCATTACAAGAAGACTTCTCAAAAACAACTGGCAATAAAAGAATCTTAGAAGCTCCTGTATCCCTTAAATTTTGATAGGGATAGGATTGGTCAAAATCATTCAACTGATGTAAAACCCTTCGACATGAATGGTTCATAATTCCCAGGAATAAAATCAGATTGTGGTTTATTAGACCCAACAAATATCTTGCTTTCTGTACATGACATTGACATAGACCACTTAAAAATAAGAGCATTTTGATGTTGGTATATCTTGAGTTTGATACTTATATTTAAATGTGACGAAATCAGAAATAATGTTTCCTTTCTTCTTGCAATAGGTACACGTAGGAGGAGAAAAGGATTTTGAATAAAGCTTTTCGAAAGTTCGATTTTTAATAGTTGTGCCAGATTGAGATTTAAAAAGAGTCGTATTTGACTAAAATACATTTCTAAAAGTAGACTTCAAAGTCAATGGTTTGCATACAACATGAAATGTATTACTTAAAGAATACTCATCAGAAGCAAGAGCAGCATTTTCAAAAGATTCCATCTTAACTTCTTTAAGAAGAGTTTTAATATCATAATAGATATAGTTTTGTAACTCGTCAAGTGATACAAGTTGTTTGAGATTTTCATAATTATGTGCACCTTTCTTGGCTAAGCACCATCTCTCAAATAGCTGCTCATTTTTTCCTGCAAATTCGATAAGAGATGTCCAGCTTCCATTTAATAGTTCCTAACGTTTTTGCGGATAAGCATCAAGGACTAACTACTAACTCTTCTAAATGTATTCCTTAACCATACCATAGTTAGCATGGTTAGTTATTGGTAAATATCACTAGCTGTACCAACACGTACACATTGTGATAATTGAATACACTGCTTTCATGGCCATTTCAAATCTCAGCAAATTTCTTTTAAAACGTGGAAAATATTTGCCACTTGTTTTTCTCTGAAAGGGAACACTAACCAAACATTCTTTGTAATATCAAAACTGGAATTGGTATGTGAAGTGGAAACCTGCTCTTCACTTGTCAGCTCCAATTGCTATATTCTAAATGAATTGTTCCTCCCTATGTCTCTCTCATTCTCTCTCTCTTTCTCTCGCTCACTCTCTCTCTCTATCTCTTCCGTGTATAATCGCGTTTGTTGCTCGTTGTTTTGCAATAGTATTGGTTTTTTCTTTGCCTGCATTTTTTTCTGTCTTTAATTACATCTTTTAATTTTGTATCTGTATTTGTCTTTATTTCTCTTTATGTTTCTTTCTTCCCTCTGTCTGTCTCTCCTCTTTCTCAGATTGTAACTGCATTTGTTTCCCTCTACCCTCTGTTTCCAATAGCATTTGTTTTCTTCGTCTGAAGATTAAGCTTCGTTTGCTCTAATTCCATTTTGTATTTTAGTTTTAATTCCTTTACTTGTATGTCAGTCTGATGCAAACTTAACTGATCGTAAGCAAAACACATGTATCCAAACCAATCTTTTTTTACGACATACTGGAGTAAACTGGTTTTTTTCTTGCTTCGCAAAAGAAGCATTACCTCAACAGGATCATAGTTCAAACAATTCATCTGTTTTCCAAACAGTCAAACTGCATCCGTTGATTTCACTAAGGATTTTAAACAAAATGTGAAATAGTATTTGGGATTTAAAATATTCTGAAAACTATGAGAATTTAAATTTCAAAAAGCCTTCCTGAAACATTTTAGCAAACATTCATGTATTCCACGGACGAGACCCGAATTTGTGGCGAGCTACGTTGCAACAAACATCGATTATTTCTGTCAGTTTCCGTCTTTCTTGAAGTAATTAATGTTCTTGATGCTATATCAAAATCAACCAAACCACGTCATATAGTCGTGCATAGATATACCACCCCGTCACATTTAAACAGGCATCAATAAATATAATGGTGGATATTTACGGAAGATCTGCTCGTGGTAAAGCTTAGCAGCAAGGTGATTTATCTAAATATGCAACCCTTGATCAACTCAGAAATGAGATTGATGATTTACAAAATATTACAAGTCCGGACCAAAATGGAGTCGTTGTTTTTCAGGACAAACAAGGACGATTAAAAACTAGTAATATACAACTACCAGACGTACTTAAACGAATTTCTAGTGAAGTTGCTGATAATATTGTTACTTTTACTGATCAGGGTAAAATACACGTTTCCGGTAAGTCAGTTAACGATTGTGTCAGTAAGGTTGGCGATTTATTTAGTGGAAATATTATTATGAACATAAATATAATTACAGGTCTGGGAAATCCAACCGCAGATAATGGTGCTGCAATGCGGAAATATGTCGACGATCAATAACCTAAGAAATGTACCAGCCAAGGGTGATATAATGCTTGCATTTATCAATATGAGTAATGATAGCATTAATAATCTCAGAGCACCAGAATCTGAGCTTGATGCTGCAAAGAAAAAATACGTCGATGATAAAGAAGTTTCGATCAACAAAAAAAATTGCCACGCTCAAAACTGATTTTACCTGTCACGTGAACACGTTTTTGAGTTTTCTCTGAAACGTAAACAGAACGACTGATGAGTTGTTTGGAAGTCCACCAAATTTTGATATTACACTCGCCGATATGAGCACAACATTGAACGATATTATCAGTGGAATTCCATATATTGCTTAAATAACGAGCCTGATTAAAATTCCTCACCAGCAGATTAAACATTTCGTGTACACAGTTGCGTCTAAATCTGGTGCATGGTCGCAGCAAAACAACACTCTCAAACATACATGTTGTGTATAGACTGTCTGTGTTTAGCGCTGCAAAATTTAGCCTTTATACTACAACATTTCTATATCATCATTATTCAACTGATGTTTTCTCCTGAACTGTATATATAATATTAAATAAAGGTACCGAGGAAACATTTATACTTCTTCAAAAACTACGATGATATCAATACGTTCGACCAATATTTAAATTAGCGTTAACTTTCCTACCGCAATTCCAGTAAAAGAAATAGCATTAGCTCGGATACAGTTTTATTATACCTGGTCCAATATTAGATCAAATCCATTTGGTGGACTACAGCCAAATAATTCCTTAGTATTTGCAAAGAAGAATACATCTGATGGAACTCTCGATTGGCAAGTAGTTGTTATTCCAAGAGGCATTAATCAAATAGAGAAAATGAATAATTAATTTCAACGCAGAATAAAATTTATTACAGAAATATAATCCAAAATAGCAATTACTGTTTACGAACCAACATTATCGTCAGTTATTGAAATAAATTATTCTGATTATGATGTAGATATTTATCAACGTTCGATTAGATCAGTACTAGAATGGTATGAAATTACACCAGCTTATCAGGATCTAAGAGCGACACGACTTCATCATAGATGCTAAGGAAATTTATACAAGTTCCAGAATTTAGAAAAATTTATCTTGGTTATACACATTACGCTTATTTTATAGATTTCATTCAAGGTAAGAAAGGTATAGCAAGAATATAGACACTTAATGTCGAGGAAATTAACTCTCAAGATCAAGACCAATTAACACTGAACATGAATGCCAATTAAGTGATCTCATAAAGTTATTTTCCAGCATCAACTCTTTTTATAACGATGATTTTAAAATATCAAATAATTGAAACAATACAGAATATAAATCAAGCTGCAGAAGACTTAGAATATGTAAGTAAGGCTATCGTTGACAGAGCAAAAACATTAAATGCAGTCAGATAGATTTTCTAGTTCTTACATAGTTAATGAAGATGACCCACTTCAACGTTTAAGTCATAAGCGGTTACTTACGCCAGCATTTTTGAAACATTACGGAATTAAAGAAGAACAACTACCAACATTTATATTTACTGGATTTAACTCTGAGGAGCTAAAAATCAGTAAGTGATCCTATTGGTGAACACTTTAAAAGAATATGTGATTCATTGAAAAAGTTAATTCCGCCTCCAACAATTCTCAGATATAATAATGACCAATTTGGAACAGGTCATATTTCAACTAATATAGTTAATATAACATCCACTATTGCAGTGAATCTAGTATGCGATATTTTTGATAGTAGTTATCACGTCCGTGGAATACATGAATGTTTGCTAAAATGTTTCAGGAAGGCTTTTTGAAATTTAAATTCTCATAGTTTTCAGAATATTTTAAATCCCAAATACTATTTCACATTTTGTTTAAAATCCTTAGTGAAATCAACGGATGCAGTTTGACTGTTTGGAAAACAGATGAATTGTTTGAACTATGATCCTGTTGAGGTAATGCTTCTTTTGCGAAGCAAGAAAAAAACCAGTTTACTCCAGTATGTCGTAAAAAAAGATTGGTTTGGATACATGTGTTTTGCTTACGATCAGTTAAGTTTGCATCAGACTGACATACAAGTAAAGGAATTAAAACTAAAATACAAAATGGAATTAGAGTAAACGAAGCTTAATCTTCAGACGAAGAAAATAAATGCTATTGGAAACAGAGGGTAGAGGGAAACAAATGCAGTTACAATCTGAGAAAGAGGAGAGACAGACAGAGGGAAGAAAGAAACATAAAGAGAAATAAAGACAAATACAGATACAAAATTAAAAGATGTAATTAAAGACAGAAAAAAATGCAGGCAAAGAAAAAACCAATACTATTGCAAAACAACGAGCAACAAACGCGATTATACACGGAAGAGATAGAGAGAGAGAGTGAGCGAGAGAAAGAGAGAGAGAATGAGAGAGACATAGGGAGGAACAATTCATTTAGAATATAGCAATTGGAGCTGACAAGTGAAGAGCAGGTTCCCACTTCACATACCAATTCCAGTTTTGATATTACAAAGAATGTTTGGTTAGTGTTCCCTTTCAGAGAAAAACAAGTGGCAAATATTTTCCACGTTTTAAAAGAAATTTGCTGAGATTTGAAATGGCCATGAAAGCAGTGTATTCAATTATCACAATGTGTACGTGTTGGTACAGCTAGTGATATTTACCAATAACTAACCATGCTAACTATGGTATGGTTAAGGAATACATTTAGAAGAGTTAGTAGTTAGTCCTTGATGCTTATCCGCAAAAACGTTAGGAACTATTAAATGGAAGCTGGACATCTCTTATCGAATTTGCAGGAAAAAATGAGCAGCTATTTGAGAGATGGTGCTTAGCCAAGAAAGGTGCACATAATTATGAAAATCTCAAACAACTTGTATCACTTGACGAGTTACAAAACTGTATCTATTATGATATTAAAACTCTTCTTAAAGAAGTTAAGATGGAATCTTTTGAAAATGCTGCTCTTGCTTCTGATGAGTATTCTTTAAGTAATACATTTCATGTTGTATGCAAACCATTGACTTTGAAGTCTACTTTTAGAAATGTATTTTAGTCAAATACGACTCTTTTTAAATCTCAATCTGGCACAACTATTAAAAATCGAACTTTCGAAAAGCTTTATTCAAAATCCTTTTCTCCTCCTACGTGTACCTATTGCAAGAAGAAAGGAAACATTATTTCTGATTTCGTCACATTTAAATATAAGTATCAAACTCAAGATATACCAACATCAAAATGCTCTTATTTTTAAGTGGTCTATGTCAATGTCATGTACAGAAAGCAAGATATTTGTTGGGTCTAATAAACCACAATCTGATTTTATTCCTGGGAATTATGAACCATTCATGTCGAAGGGTTTTACATCAGTTGAATGATTTTGACCAATCCTATCCCTATCAAAATTTAAGGGATACAGGAGCTTCTAAGATTCTTTTATTGCCAGTTGTTTTTGAGAAGTCTTCTTGTAATGAGAGCGTTTCGATTCAGGGATCAGAGTGTTGCTTTGTTAATGTTCCACTTCATGGTATAGCTTTGTCATTAGACTTAGTTTTATACTTATTATATATGACCTATGACACTCCAAATATCGCATTCTTTACCCGTTCAGGGCATGCTTTATTACCAGGCAACGGCCTAGCTGGAGACAAGAGTGTCGCTAATCCACCTGTATCTGACAATCCTTGATTTTATCCGAAAGTCGGTCCAATTGAAAACGAATTGTCTGTTTTTTCCAGCTTGTTCGGTTACTAGAGCTATGGCAAATAATCTCTTGAGACTGACTTCGTTAAGAAAAAAAATATTTCTTTAGCTAACACATGCATTGTTCAGGCTTATAATTTAGTCACTTACACTCATTGTTTGGATCAATGAAAAGGTATTGATCAGAGCGATCATCTTTTAACATCTCATACTCTTTCTTACTAATCAGGATGACAAACGACAATCACATGTCTAACAGGAAAAGGATTATAATATATGTTGGTTTTCTCAAAGGGCCATTAATGAAACTGAATCCGCTGACGTATCTATGTGCAAGTTCATTAAAAATGGAATTCTTAAGAGCAATTAGAGGCCGCTTCCACCCCTTGAGGTACCTGGCGGTGACGAGTGAACTATTAAAATTGTACTTACAAAACCTTATATACATGAAATATTCTGGCCGCTGAAACTCGACTGGCTGGTCATTTAGTTATTAACTTATAACAAGATTAAGACTCACTTTTATTGGCCAGAAATTAAACGTAAATTTTGTAAATACTGTAGATTTTATAATACTTGTCTATCCAATTAAAATATACTAAGTCTCTTTTGCAACATATTCCTGCATTTGGCGAACAATTTAGCAGAATAATGGTCCTTGCCTTAGACCAAGTCAGAAAACCAATACGCATTGGCCATTATGTGTGCATCAACAAGATTGACAGAGGCAATTCCTTTAAAAAATTATTAAAATTTAAACAATAGTCAAAGGTTTGATGAAGGTTTTACAGAATTTGACATTTCCATATCTGTTCAATTGGATAAAGGGTCAAATTGTGTGTTTATAATTTTAAAACTAGTTACGCTTTAATTAGGCACTCAGCAATACAAGGCAAAGATGAAATTATGGTTTCACAGAACATTAATGGAGAACACGTATGAGTCTTGTTATTTCTCATTTGCTCATTTTTTAAAATTTTCTTCAAATTTGGAATTACAATCTTTACAAAGTTAAGAAGAAAATGAATGACTTAAATTATAATAACAGTACTATCATCTAAAAAAATTATTATATTATTAGCAAATTTAGAAATATAGCCAGGTAAATCAAATAATTAAATTAGTTGTACCAGTCCAACATACTGAGGATTTAAGTGAAGGAATTCAATCGTACTCTATTTATTTGGAGTGACAAATCTACGGAATTCGGAAACTATGATCAATATGGACTAGAAACATTTATATTTGCAACAACAATAAAGAAATGAACTTATTTAGATATCTTTGTGAGGACAAAGAAACTTTTTCATATTGAAATTGTGAATTTCAGACCAATGAAACATCACACATACAGGATGAAACCTCTCAAACAAGAATTCTTGAAAAGGGACATTAAAGTATTTGCTGGATAATGATTTCATAGACCCGGTAAAAGGTCACCATGTATACACGTACCATAACCAGATAGAGCTTTCCATATGTGTACTGATTATAGGAAGTTGGACAATGTGACAAAAACAGTTTCGTTTCCATTACCATGAATCGACGACTGTATTGATAAATTGTAAAGGCCATGAATGTCAACAAATTTGACCTTCTGAAAGGAGTTTAGCCAGTTCCATTAACGGAAAAAGCAAACGAAATATTGCCACTCATGACTAAAGGTTGACTTTTTCAATGCAAAGTGATGGCTTGTGGAACGAACATTTAGCAACAATTCGGATATTCTTTGACAAACTCACTGATACAATCTTTACAGACAATTTATGTAAATGTGAGCGTTCTGCCTTGCTTGTGTAACTTTTTTATATTATCGCTTGGAAAAGAGACATATTAAAACTATAGATGCTGAGATGATGGGTATCTCTGAGTATTTCTGCCTGTCAAAAAATAGCAACTGATACGATTTTAAGGCATGGCTGAAAACCATAGGACAGTTTGTTATATTTGTTTCTGAAATTACTGAACCACTGACAAATCTATTAAGCAAGAAAAAAAGCTTCTCTGGAATTAAAAATCTCAGGCGGTGTTTTGAAAAATTGAAGGCCGTACTTAAAAGTGCAACAGTTCTTTCAGTTCCAAACTTCAGTCAATCATTTTAACTATCTGTTGATGCAAGTGATGTTGGGGAGGAACAGCAGTAATTCAAGAAGATATTGATGGTGTTGATCATCCAGTGTGATATTTGTCTAAAAAATTAAATCAGCACCAAATAAATTATACAACAATCTAGAAATAATGTTTGGCTTTATAACTGGCGTTATGACAGTTTGAAATTTAACTCAATTCAGCGCCTACTCCTATCTTTTGTTTAGTGATCACAACCCTTTTACTGACAAGATGGAGAAGAAAAATCAAAGATTAATAAGATGGAGATTTTTGTTACAGAAATATATCCTTTACATTAGGCATATTAAGCGAAAAGAGAATTCAATAGCAGATGCACTTTTACGTATATAGAAACATTATTTCTTGTACACTGTATAATTCATAAGAGATCTACTTATTTAATTTTGTTTACCACGTGTATAATTAGGATCTGGTAAAATATTTTTTTTATAAATCTTTAATTTTCTTTGTGTGGGAAGTATTATCTATATGTAATTTATTTACTTGTGTGTTAGTTTTAAATTGTTAATTTATTTCTATTTAATTCCATTGTATTGTAATCATAACTTAATCACTGAATATGACACTTATTCGGAAAATTTAGTTCCGTTTCGAATAGTTAGTGTCATTATCAACGTCTGCATTGACGAGTCGTTCATTTACTGGGATTTACACGACAAAAATGTATAGTTCTTATTTATAGTGAACACTAAATTCTACGTAAATGAGAATGTTGAGTGTTGCGTCGTTTCAATTCACCTTGTATGAGCTGTTCGTCTCACCCTCAGTTTGAAGGATATTACGAAAGAGCGCAATGTGTATAGATTGCGATATTATACACGCACCTTAAACCCTTGATCCGATCTGTCCCAATCAACAATCGATAGTTGTTGATAAAGGTGGGTAGCGTGGGGAGAAAGCAAGAAAAAAAAAACAAACGAGAGAGATAGAGAGAGAGATAGTAACAATTTCTGACAGATCGGTATCATGTCAAGAATAACGAATTACGTTAGGTTTTGTGCAAATGTTCATACATTTAATAACATAATGATAAGTAAGGAAAGCATCACAATACATCTTCTCTTGATAAAATGCCGGCATCAAACAGTGGAAGAGAAACTAAACCGGGTATACGCCAATAAAACACATTTTATCCGATCTGATGAACTTCACGTGAATTTCCATAGTGCTCATGTGGCACCATGGTGATAGGAACACTGTAGGAAAATGTTTCGATGAAGCAAAACAACTAGAAAGCAATCGCTGTAGGGATATCATTAGCAAACCGTATGGATAAATCTAATGTTTGCAGCTGCAACCTTACGAGACCAATCTTGGTGACATTCATTTGTGCTTTTGTTTTCCGTCTTCTAATGAATATATAGTAAATATACTAGAGTTTTTATTTGTTCTTAAAAAGTATTTCAAAATGTACAGCTGAAATGCCGTCAACATTAGAATACCTGTATTGCGTATATTTGTTTATTTTTTCATTTACCTATATTATATGGTCTATAACCAACTATGTCAATATTAACAATTTTGAAGCATCCACTTTCTAACCTGCATTATAATAATGGTTCTCCTTAGACGAGAATTAATTAATATGTCATGTTTCGGTGTCTGTTACGAAAGAATGACTACACCTACAAATGTTTCGCATCACTTATTGGCGATGTGTATATTGTCGAGATTGTATAGATGCTGGTGATTACAAGTAAGGAGAGAGGTGCCTTTTACCCTGGGTCCAAGGTTTCATTCACCGTAGAGGACTATTATTAATATGTGAATCTCAATGACAATGTGTTTCGTGTTTATAAGAACTATGTTATTACCAAAATTATTTTGCAGAATCCAGAGATAACATTACCCAATCAGTTTTGTTTAAGATTGCAATTCTCTAGAATTAATTATTTATACCTATAGTTATGCCTTAGGAATGTATCCAATTTTAAATTTTACGCTGTACTTAAATGAGAATGGATTACTAGCTAGGCAGACGTGTGAGCGTCCATTTTGAGCACGAATGCCTATGTCTTTGACCTTGTTGTATCACCTTTAGTGATGTTTGAATGACTGGGATAGATTAGGAGTTCGTGCGACTAGGGAAATCAAAATATGTGGTTTATCAGCGACTGTGCTTTGAACCTCATTAGTGTGCCAGTTAAAAATTGTCTCTCCTATATTTTTGTATATAGGCTGTAATGGACTTCTATGACGTTCTTGTCGCACGGACACTGTGGACAAGTGATTAAAACTGGACTGCTAAAGGAAAGATCTCTCAGGACTTCAGTTTGAAGGATTGTTTTCACTTCATTACCTGGTTTAATTCGGATCAATATATGACTTAGTTAACTAAATTTTCGTAATATGCACGTGTCCATTGTCAGACTCCCCTTGATAAAGGTACGACAATAATTAATCCCGAGCACGATTGCCTGCCTTTTAAGTGGAATATTAACGCTCAGAACTAATCTTAATGTGAAATATTCGTGTTTAATATATTGCATTGCCATTGTATCCTTCTGTTAGTGGATCGTGTGTGAACTGATCATTACCAAAATATATACTCAACATATGGAAGCTGCACATTCAAACTAATATCATCTTCATTTTGCTATTCGTTTCACTGTGCTTTATAATACCTCTGTGACAGTAAGTCCTCCAATTCTCAATATCTAACTTTTTTATACATTTATCCTCTCCTAACTGGCATATTTAACTTCTGTTTATTTAAATAATTCTTTATCTTCCTTTAAAGCGTCCTGAACATAATATGGATATGTAGGAAAGTTTACTTTCCTATGAACAAAATAAAGACAACAAATCCATGAAATTGTATTGAAATAAAAAGTCCATTAAAAAACCAGTTCATATTTTCCTCTCAAAATAAATAACCTATAAACCTAATGTGCGATTGAAGAGGTTATCTAATTTCCTAAGGTTCGTACCATCCATACGACTAAACTATTCAATTGCACAGTTCAGTTTTTAAAAGCTTGGTTTTGCAATGCACCTAAAAAATATAATACACGTGCCGTACGCTTGCTACCAATTTATTTTATTATTGTTTTGCCTGTGACTCAAAGAGCATTACAAATATCATGCATTTTCTTTCAATATATTTGGATAGAAGCACTAGAAGGAATGTAGACGGTAATGCTACTGCTAAACCTTACACAACTTATCAACAATGAGAACTGCCATTATGAAGATACTATAAAAACCACCAAACTGTATCCAGCTGCAAAAATTGCAATTTATGATTATAATATTGTATAGTATTAACCATCCCCAACAAAAGAATCAACTTCATCAATACTACCAACATCAGCATCGTCCCCCGCAGAATCGACTTAACCAATGCACTTATGGATATCATTCGCATTACGAGCCTTATATATCTTCTTATTCTGCTCCAGGATTCCTTAACTACAAGAATTAAGGACTGGAAATCAATTTCAAGAAGAGTCTAATATCTCTCTCTCTATCTCTCTCTCTTTCTCTCTCTCTCTCTCTCTCTCTCTCTCTCTCACACACACACACACACACACTCTCCCTCGTTGCGCACCCAAATGTAAACCTATTCCCTATACTCTAAATTTTTATATTCTTTTTCTAAATTTAACTTTATATTTTTTGATATTTAGAGCTGGACTTTCAATGTAAGTAATATTTGAATGTTACAGCAGATTAACAATTCTTCGTGAGCAAGGCTTGATGAATAGATAACCATTGATTGTAAACCTAAAAGTATCATTTACACGATAAAAATGTATAGATCTTATCTAAAGTGAACACTAAAGTCTACTTAAGTGAAAATGATCTGTTCGTCTCACCTTCAGTTTGAAGGATATTACGAAAGAGCACAATGTGTATAGATTGTAATATTATACACGCACCATAAATCCTTGATCCGACCTGTCCCAATCAACAATCGATAGTTGTTGATAAAGGTGGGTAGCGTTGGGAGAGAGAGAGAGAGAGAGAGAGAGAGAGAGAGAGAGAGAGAGAGAGAGAGAGAGAGAGAGAGAGAGAGAGAGAGAGAGAGAGAGAGAGAGAGAGAGAAAGATGAGAGAGAGAGATAGTAAAAATTTTTGACAGATCGGAATCATGTCAAGATCAACGAATGACGTTAGGTTTTGTGCAAATGTTAATACATTTAATAACATAATGATAAGTAAGGAAAGTATCACAATACATCTTCTCTTGATAAAATGCCGGCATCAAACAGTGGAAGAGAAACTAAACCGGATATACGCCAATAAAACATATTTTATCCGATCTGATGAACTTTACGTGAATTTATATAGTGCTCATTCGGCACCATAGTGATAGGAACATATATAAATATATATATATATATATATATATATATATATATATATATATATATATATATATATATATATATATATATATATATATATATATATATATATATATATATATATATATATATATAAATCAATTAGTTATATATATATATATATATATATATATATATATATATATATATATATATATATATATATATATCAATTAGTTATATATATATATATATAAATATATATATATATATATATATATATTTATATATATCAATTAGTTTCCTATAAAACTAATGTACGATTGAAGAGGCTATCTAATTTACAAACGTTAGTACTATCGATAAGAGTAAGATATTCAATAGTACAAATCCATTTTCAAAAGCCTGGTTTTGCACTGCACAAATGTCTCATACTTGTGAAGTACGCTTGCTACAAATTTATTTTATTACATGTATCCCAAAGGGCATTATCTCACATACAATGTATAAATGACTGCTGTACTTTTTATTTACTAATATCGTATATTTTCTTTCAATACTTTTGCAAAAGTTGCACTATAGGGAATATTGGCAGTATTGCTACTGCTAAACGTTACACAACTTATCAGCAATAACAAGTAACATTATGAAGATACCATGAAAGTCACCAAATATAGCATCTAATTGTATGCATCATATTTCATTGCTCTCTTTTTTCGTAAGAGGCTACAATTAAAACAGTTGCTATTCATGTTGATTCCACTCGATAACAAAACTATCAACAACTGCAACAAATGCTACTTATGATTATACTACTTTATAATATTAACTATCACCAAAAGAAAAACTCATTTATCATTACTACAAGCATCAGCATCGTCCCATGCAGAATCGACTTATCCAGTGCAGTTATGAATATCATTCGTATTACTAAACTTATATATCTTCTTATTCCTTCTCCATTTTTCTTTACCTACGAAAATTAAGGACGTGAAAGCGATTTCAAGAAATGTCTAATCTATCTCTCTCTGTCTCTTTCTCTGTCTCTCTCATTCTCTCCGTCTGTCTCCGTCTCTCTGTCTCTGTCTCTCTTCCTCTCTCTCTCTCTATTGTTGCACATAAAAATGTACACCTATACCCTAAAATATAAATTATTATATACTTGTCCTAAATGTGGCTTTATAATTTTCAATATATAGAGCTGGAATTTCAACGTAAGAAATTTTTGAATGGTACAGCAGATTAATATTGCTTTGTGTGTCTAGTTTTGATCAACAGAAAACCATTGATTGTAAAACTAAAATGATTACTTACACGATAAAAATGTATAGACCTTATTTACAATGAAAACTAAATGCTACTTACAGGAGAATGATATCAGTTTTGCGTCAGTAAAATTCACCTTCAATGGGCTGTTCCTCTCACCTTAAGTTTGAGGGCTATTAAGAAAGAACACTATTATAGATTTTGATATTAGACGCGCACCTTCAACCTTTGATCCGACTACCCCAAGCAACAAACGATAGTCATTGATATAGGCGGGTCACGTGGATAGAGAGAGATTAAGAGAGATAGTGACAATTTCTGTCAGATCGGGATCATGTCAAGACCAGCGAATGACATTAGGCTTTGTGCAAATGTTCATAAATTGAACAACATAATGATACGTAAGTAAGGCAATAATATAAATATTAATTATCTGATTTATCAATGAAATGACGTGAGCATTATATTGAAATTTATAATGTCTGAAGAGATCTTGTTCTAAGTCATCTATTCAACTATTTCAATCCACTACTTGTGGTCGGTCTTTCCCTCTCTGCTTCTCTCTCTCTCTCTATGTTTTCTTCTGTTTCTCTCTTTTTATGCATGTTTTATACTAGGTTTCTTGCATAATCTTTTTCGCTACTTTTAAAAGTCAGTACGTTACTTAAGATGTTAATCGAATAACTTAAAATTAGAACACTAACTTAATGGTTATAAAAAAATCAATTGAAAATATATTAATAAGTGTTTAGGGACTATAATTTGAAAATCCTGCTTTAGATAATACGTTTTCTCTTGATACAATGCAGGTATCCCCTTTCTACCGGCATTATAATAATAGTTCTCCTTAGACGAGAATTACTTAATGTCATGCCTCAGTGCCTGTCACGCAAGAATGACTACACCTACGAATTTGTCACATCATTTATTGGCGATGTGTATATGGTCGAGATGGTACATATGTTGGTGATTAGAAGTAAGGAGAGGGTTGCCTTTTACCCTGGGACCAAGATTTGAATCTCCATAGAAGACAATTATATATGTGATCCTCAATGACAATGTGTTTCGTGTTTATAAGAATTATGTTAATACTATCAAAATTATTTTGTAGAATCCAGTGATAGCACTATCCATTCTGTTTGGTTTATGTTTCCCATTCTCCAGAATTAATTATTTATACCTATACTTATGCCTTATGAATGTGTTCAATTTTAAATTGTACGCTGTTATTAAATGATAATGGATTACTAGCTAAGCAGACATATGAGTGTCCATGTTGAGCACGAATGCCTATGTCTTTGACTTTGTTGCTTCATCTTTAGTGATTATTGAATGGTAGAGATGACATAGGAGTTTGTGTATGAAATGGGAAATCAACATGTGTAGTTAATCTGAGGACCCAGCTTTGAAACTGCACTGTAGTTCTTGTCCCACCGTGAGTACAAGTGGTTAAAACCGGACTACTGAACAAAAGATCTCACAGGACTTCAGTTTAAACTTTTTTTTCTACTTCCATACCTCCTTTAGTTAGAATCATTTAATTAATGACTTAAATGTGATTTCTTAATATGCACGTTCCCCTTCTCGGCGTCGCCCTGATCGTGGTACGGCACTGATTAATTCCGAGTTCGTTCGCGTGTCTTTCAGGTGATACATTAACGCTCAAAACCGATCTTAATGAAAGATTCGTGTTTGATCTATTACATTGCCACTTTATCCCTCTGTAGGAGGATCGGGTGTGCACTTATGGTTGCCTAAGTTTCTACTCTACATATTGAAGCTGCACATTCAAACTAATATCTGCATTTTGCTATTTTTATACGTTTCCCTGTGCTTTATAATAACTTGATGTCATCCATTTATCAATATCTAACGCTTTTATAGTTGTTCTCTCCTAACTGGGATCTTAAACTTTTGTTCATGCAAAGTTTTTTATAACTTCCGGTTAAACGTCATGCATATAATAGGGATATGTAGGAAAGTTGTTTTTCATATGTACAAAATTAGGATAATAAATCCACGAAATTGTACTTAAATAACATCTATCTATCTATCTATCTATCTATCTATCTATCTATCTATCTATCTATCTATCTATCTATCTATCTATCTATCTATCTATCTATCTATCTATATATCTATCTATATATCTATCTATCTTTATTATAATGCTAAATATGATTTATAAAAGTATTCGCTCTTACGAATCTGTGTGAATATTTTTGATCTGCATAATTTATTAAAACCTATGTAAAGCATAAAATGTTCGTTTATATAATTTTACAATTTAAAGCTGATACGATGCATTTAAAAGCAGATTATAATACGATTATTTTATATTCATTTAAGAAGAGTTGATAATGCATTCGCTAAGCACCTCTATGAAGTTTATCTTGACCAGGGTTTGGAGATTTATAATCTAGTTACAAATAGGAAAAAGGTGGTATCATTATACTTGGATTTTGTCATGTGGTTGCAGTAACTTCATATTGCTTCTTTTTTGCGACATACAAATGATGTTACCTAGTATCTGGAATGTACATCCAGTAAATGAAACCTGGGCTGTAAAGTCTTACATCAAGCCAATTTTTGCAAGTGCTACGTTGAGGAAAACTGGTAGGATATCCGTGAAATAAGCACCCGTCAAGCTCGTACACGATCTGGTGGTTTTCTAAGTCTCAGCCATTTACTGAATACCTTCCGATGGCTTTCTCACCTCCTCCGTTATAGGCATGTTGTATCTATTTATCTTCCTTGTCACACAAGTAATATATCCAGCGTAAGGCTTTGACCGCGTATTGATATTTGATATAATTGGTTATTTGAGGACTAATAACATCAATCACGTTTTCAGACATGATTGGTTGACGGTACTCTAAGGAACACGCTTTGGCAATGTTGCAGGCTTCTTTCAAACGGTCGATCCCTCTGTGCTCCATGAACAATACTCGATATTTTCCACACCGACGTAAAATGTCTACGTCGGAAGGACAATATTTTAAAATTTCTTCCTTAAAGTCGAAAGGGACCGAGGTGTGACTCTGGTACCATGCGTAGAAAGCTTCTCTTTGTTCGGTACGCATGTTGTCGTAATCGTTTTAGCAAGCCTCACTCAAATTGGGTAGAATAGCATGTTGATTGGCTTCGGTATTGAAACATTGTGGAAAATAGCCTTTGGCCATTTCTGTCATGCCAAAAGTTTTAGGCATGCGACTCAAAGGCATAGCAAAGTAACTCATCAAATCTTTAAACTGTACTTGACCCACTAGGATGGAAATTATTTTGGCTCCGTTCAAAGTAACTTTGGGACGTTAGGTACTTTGTTCTGTATAGTATCTCATCAAAACCTGTCCATCGTATCCCGAGAAATTTTGAGCCATTACCGTACCATAGCGATGACAATCTCCGCTCTGTTCAATTTCTTCTTGGCTCGACGCCTCGCCTTGCGCAAAAACGGGCAATATATTTGGTCCCCGAAAATTTTTTTCACGCCCTCTTGGAATCCTACTGCAATAAGGGCAATGAGAAAAGATTGGCTCTTGGATACACTTCTCGCACGCTCTGTGAGCCACGCAGAAATTATGAATGTGAATACCAGTTTCTTGCATGCATTCGAAATCGAAAAAGATCAAGTTTCCCTTCTTCTGGGCATCTTCTTCTTCTTCATGTTTAGAATGGTATTTTTGAATGTAGCATTGGTTTTCCAAGTCCAAGATTTGGAGACAAATGTGATATCATTTCTTTACTGAACATACATGTAACTTGACAATATTGGTACGTATGCATTGTCCACAAGTAGGGCTAAATCTCAGGAGTTGACAAGCACATTTCCGCTGAGAACCTTGGGTCTTCAAATGTTGTTGGTAACAGGCAGGACAAACAAACGTGCGCTGACAAGCAGAGTAATGCACTCGCTCTTATCCTTCGTCCAGACAGGTTTTATATACCAAACATCCTGAGCATTTCGATCCACAATGTTTGTGTTGCTCTCGATTTTTATAGCCGTATTCACATTTCTCACATAAATAACTGTATGACAGGAATGCAGTTATACTGGTAATGGCATTGAAATGTTCATCGTGATGATAGAAGTGGATGTATTTTCAGCCTTTGAAATATTGGCCTCGAAACAACATAGGTCCACGAATTTCATGAAGGTGCACATTTATGGTTTAATGTGGAGCCAAGACGACTTGCAGTTATTGCATTTCAGGAATGCTACAGGGTGTGTCTTTAGATAGCCCCGCATGATGCAACAGTTCTACCTCTCGGTCCGATTGTTGATTAGTGTTCCATGCTCTTTTCCATTCTGCCGTGTTGTTCTTGTCGGAATTAGTTCGTCCCAACACGATGTCACGGGCTAAACACGTCTTGTATGTTGGATTGTTAATTTGAACAAGGCTACGCTTAATGCTGTGAAGGTTGTCTACCAATAACACTTTTTGCTATGTGCTGTCCCTTGGGGAAGAGAAACGAGGGTCATGAACAGTGTTGTTTTTTCATCAGTGATATGAAATTTGTCATTGGATTAATGACTGTGTTGATATTTGTCCATGAGTTTGGAAGGTGTCATTTCTGATAGACCGCTAAGCTCGATCTATAAGAGAAACTTCAAATTTTCAGGATGAATGCAAAGCCTCAAACGATCGTTTTCTTTGGATTGATATTGCCTTTTCAGATTGCTTAACAAAAAATCTCAATCATCAGTGATGAACATTTCTGTTCTCTCCAGCGGTACGTCGGATTTAAAATCTTTAAACTTTACCGTGTACGTGTAGGCTGTAATTTTACATTTTCTAGAGGTCCGTTTGTCGCTTTCTCGAATGCGAATGTAGTTTTACGGTTTAATAATGGTAGTGTATTTGTTTTGGTGTAGACACACTGTGTTTAGATTTTGCTTCACTCATCTCATCTTCAAAACTCACTGGCATGAATTGGAGCCAAGACTTCAGCTATCGAGCAAGGCGATAAATCACATTTTTGCCTCTTACTTTCTTTTTCACCTTTCTTTTCAAAATGTTGCGATTTTTTCATCTTGATTGCAAAAAGTTAAATTACTACATTTGAAATGCCATGGTCCTTATATGTCAAAACAGTGCATATATAAAGAGCTAGTGCCTTCCCTCTCAGTATTTATTTTGCACTCATGCTTAAAAGTACGATGGGAGAACCCACACAAATCGAACTTCTTATTAGGGCTTTACGAGATGTCTTACGAAATCTTTCCTCAGACAATCCAACGGATTACTCTTCCTCTTTTTAAAGTAAAAGTAAAGATACTAGCTATGTAAGTAAGAATGAAGGACACTGGCTACAGAATATCCAGACCGTCAAAAACCAGTGTAAAACAGTACAAAAGTCGAGATACATGATATGATTGTCAAGAGAGAGGACATCGGTTTTCAGAGTGCTCTAAGAAACAGCAGGAGAAGGAGATGGAGGAAAAAGATGTTAATTAAGAACCCTACCTATTAAGAAAGAGAAGAAAAGAAAGAGAGAAAAAAGGAGGAGGAGGAGGAGAAGGAAACTGTAAAGGTACAGAAATTTAAAAACAGAATGAACCAAACACGGACACAGAAGTTTGTGAACTTTATAAAAAGGTTTTGTGTTTTCGTTGTGAATTGAATTGTAAATTGTTGTACCAGAATAGACCAGATTGACAAACGTAAGTGTCTCATGGTTTTAATTTTTAGAATAAGAGTCCACATTCACGCACTCACACACTCACACCCATATATATATATATATATATATATATATATATATATATATATATATATATATATATATATATATATATATATATATATATATATATATATATATAAATATATACTAGGGTTATAGAAAGGATTTTAAGTCTTAATTGATTTTTGGCAAAATGAAAATTATTTCTTTTGGGAAGTAATGGGTGTCGCTGAAAAGGACCGTTGAGTGTTTTGTTTCCTGAGAACAAACACAAGTGCAAGAAGCAATTCGCTTCAACTGACTTAAGCCTTTGCCATGGCAAAGGCCAACTTGTGGACTTGCTCTTGTCAATGATTGAGTAGAAATCACTAATGGTGGTATCACTGGTGTTTTCACAGGATTAGGCTGTTTGGCTCGGTAAGTTCTTTTTCTCTTGGGTTGTAATAAAGAAGTCTGATACATTTTTTTCAGACTTCTTATCTCAGCTAAAATATCCAAGAGAATTGACACCGTTTGACTTTCGCTGTTCTCCTTCTCTCCTGAACTTTTCTATTGCTTCTTCTTCTTCATGTAGTTTCCTTCTCGCCTCTTCTTCTTCACGCTGCTGCTGATCAAGGAAAAAATTCAAGTCAAGTCATTCATTCAAGTCAAGTCATTCAATTCAAGTCGTTGTCTTCTTAGGTTCTGACATGTTTGACCAAACTGTCGCATCAATTCACTGCGCACTTATATAGGGAATATGACGTCACATGTATCTCTATTCGGATTGAAAGGCAAATTCCACGAAGTCATTTAAATTTTTATGTCCAATAGTCAGGTCCTAAATACGTGTCTACGTGGAACGACGACAGATACTGTAGTATAAGGAAACAAGGTTCCCAGCTCACCACTATTTGTACCCCTCCAAACAAATACAAACTATATCCTAAACTATTCCCCACCACTTTTTTTACAAAAGTATTAGTAAGGTTTTTAGCTCACGCACTCTCTGTTGTTACAGTGTTAGTAAATCCAGGTAGAAATAATGTTATGTACGTGATGATCGATATCCAGGTAAGTTAACACAAACTCTGTCATTATACCACAACAGGTGATACCCTACGTACCCTGTCATGTATTTCACACAACAACAGGTGCAGGTGATGCCATGTGATCGGTGAATCATCCAGGTAAGTTCGCGTTATACAGAGGTTGTGGACCAATGAAATCTCATAATATTCACACGTGATCGACCGTGTATAAAAAACCTGTAGATTCTTAATTACGCAGTAGAGCCGGCGTTCAACAGACAGAGAATCAAGTGGAAATTAGAACGCGAGAAGGGTATGTGATATTATTTTATACCTCATTACCAATGATTAATGTTTCAATTGTTGATATTATAAATATTTCATTATCACGACTCTAGAGACTACATTTTACTTTACCGCGCACACAGCGACGGGACTCAAATAATTCTTTTATCTGTGATTTGTTTAGAGGGTATTTTTGTCGATTATGATATACCTTTGACCGATCGAGATCAATTGTAAGTTTAGTATATTTTTGTTGGCTAATCGGACTGTGAAAGTTTTTAAATTCCGCTAGCAACTTTTGATACAATTGTTCGAGATAATTGAACTACTCGCTGTTATCAGATATGATGAGTGAAAGTTTTAACTTGTCCCGTGTTCCACTAAACATGTACCTGATTTTTTATTATTTAATTCAACTGTCACGTGTTTGCCGTCCATCATTAGATATTTGATTTTGCTACTATAGCTATTTGTCATTGTCAAATTTTCAATCATCATATTATAAGTTTAGATAAAATTTTAGTCGGTCATCATCAGGAAAATACCCAAAAGGGCAAGTGTATCTACCCCATTTTCACAATAACGTTTGTCATCAAAATTACACAATCCACGTTTGATAATGACATCTGTTTCAAGCTTATGATGATTAGTCCCAATTAGCTCTCACAAGCTAACACCGCCATCAAGCGCGTACTTGTCGACAAATTTCATAAACATTTTAACAAAATCACGAGGCAAACCTTTTGCTTTTTTCGTTATTTTATTATTGACTAACAATACAGCATACATTTTGCTGCCTAATCCAATAAAGTATTTGATAGCGCTCGGGTTCATTTCATCTTTGAACTTACCAATAACTTTTTGATTTGTGTCGTCATGAAATTTACTGTCACGTGGGTAATAGAAAGATCAAACAGATGTCGATTATTGTGCATGTCCTGATAGTTATCCTCGCATTCTATTTCATATACGAGTGAATCAATATCAGTAAACAATAATCTACTATCCGGCTACTGGTTTTTAACAAAACTAAAATGAAAATCGTACATCAACCACTTTGATAAATCTAACACTGCAGCTCCAACGTAGATCGGCTTGTTTAGCTTTAGATTTGTTTTTCTTCTTTGTATCGCAACAAGATTCTCATTAAAAATTTTCATGCTCACAAAATCATCGTCTGACACAAGTTTGTTTCTGCGACTGATATCATTAACTATTTCGATATTTACGCGTTTCCTAGTATTCTCCATCGTATTACCAAAAAACCGGAATTGTTCATCAGTTTGAAGAAGTTTTTCTCAAAATCTGATTTTGCTGCAGCCCTTCTTGAAGTGTTTGAGTTAATGTAACCTCTCATCTACGGCGACTGATTAAATATTAGTACAAGATGAATTTTTCTCAACACAATACCAGCATCGACTGCTTGTTTTACAACTTACTTTTTTCTTATCGAGTAAATTTGGTACTAGTTTCTTGACAATGGAATGTTGCCTTGGTGATGCTAACGCTTGTTGTTCTTTTGATAACAAACTATAATCTATAACCATCGATTCCGCGCAGAAAGGATACTCGTTATGCAGTTTGTGTAATAATCAATATCAACTTCAACGAAATATGAGACGTCTTCGGGTATGTTTTTTTCTGTTTCAGATAGAAATCGATCAGCCGTGATCCAGTTAAATCCACCAAGAGGCATTGGTTCTATCATTGAACCACCATGCAAATTGTTACAATCTAGATAAATTATATACTTCGAGGGAAGCTCATGATTATACTCTTTTAAATATGTGTTGTTTGCTTCAGCATATTTCGTTATCACGCTAATACCGCCTCTGATACCTTTTTCGATAAAATTGAACATATCGACGTCAGTCAGTAATTTTAACCTTACCTTACTAAACTTTAGCAGAGCATTTCATGACAGCCCAGGGGCAGAATAATACCAGCAAGGATCTAGTATATAATTATTATAACTCACTTCTTGAAAACTTCCAAAAACATATGCTAATAATAAATGTCAGTTTTCAAATACCAATCATGATAATCACCAAACGTCTCACAATCAAACTCTTTCCAGATATATTGTGCATATTTTTACTCGTCATCGGTGATATGTTCATTTTTAAGTTGCGAGAAAAATTTGTCTTTCTCAGGTAAAGATATTTCATCAAATTTACTCCAATCTTCGAGATATTCGTATGGAAATACCCCTTTTTTAGCTAGTAGATTAAATGTATCTCCCAAACAGTCTCTTAGGTCATCCCATTTACTACAACCTTTCACTAGCTCATCTAACTATGCTGCCATAAACTGCAGGCTCTCAATAAAACGCAATTTGCCTAGCGTAACTAATATATACTTTTCAAAATTATTTGGAATGAATTTGATGATATTAGCGAGTTTCCGACGAGCTGTTATGTCAGGATCACCAAAAGCTTCTACTATAATGTGACTATCATATCCTCGAAAATTGTGAAGAATAACTGGAATAAAATCTGGAGCATGAAATTTTAAATTACACTGATCATGAGCCGCTCCACGGTACTGTCAGGTCAAATGGCAATGGTCATGTACTTTTTTGTTATCGTCAAAAGCTTTCCACAAATAGAACCGATTTCTGCTTGCTCGTGATCGGATTCTTATTGAAGAGTTAATTTTAACATTGGCGTTACTCTTTTCAAACGATAAGTAATATTATTAACTTCGTTAATTAACTGCTTGAGAAGCCAGACAGCTGGACGTTTACCACGATATAATTTGATTTGTTTAGATAATCTAGAATCAGTACAACAAACTACCTTATACGCTAATCCACACGGAACATGAATTTGAATTTTTCTTGTCATCGAATGATTAGGATTATTTTCTACGCCAAGTACAGGTTGAAGTAGGCATTCGAAATCAGCGTATATGACGAAAGGAATTTTTAGTTTATGATTATGATGGACAAACTGTAACACTATCTTTTCTAGATGGCATTGCTATTCCTTGTACATCTTTACAGCAAAGCAAATGTTTTTGTAATGTTTCATTGTTTGTACAGCCATGCAAGCAGCGGTAACATAAGAACTTTTTGTTCTTATTCTTATTGTACTGTTTACCAACTTGTCCGTAAAAGTTTTAATCCAAAAGTAACGATTTTTTAAACCCGTAAATTTAGAGTCGATTGTGAAGATTTCTCTGAAATATATCTCGGATATACATCCTCTTTTTCATCTAATACGAAAACGTTAATTGAAACATTGTTTTGCTTCTCAAATTTTGGTATTTGATTTTCTGCCACTGGACAGTTAATATCTTTAAAATTTAATCTTGACACGTGACTGATATACTTTTTGACGCAAGTAGCGTTTTTTTCTGCTGGAAATAGTGCGGATAGAACAGCCCATTGGAAACATTTGTTATCTACGTTTTTATGTTTATACAGAATCTTTTATTTTTATTTTTGGTGGTAGGTCGTTGTACGAACTACGGCGTAATGCGTCATATTTCATCGTGTGAAACACAATTTCTTTGATCATTTCACACTTCCAACTCGAACCTAATTCGGTGAATTCCTCTATTTTTTTCCAAATTTCTTGGTGTATTTCGTCAGAGAGTGATAAAAGATCAGTAACAAGCAAAACACGTCTTGATTTTGCGTTCATATAAGGGTCTGCAATTTCCTTGTCAGTTGATTCATTCGGTACAAGTAGCTTTGAAAATATAGCATTATATTGCACTAATAATCTTATACTTTTTGTGCTTTTCGAGGTCACGTTTTACAGCTGTCTGTTGCAAGTGGTAAAGATTTGTTGCAGTAAAATTTATCTGTACGATCTGTTTATCAAACCGAAAACTGTTGTCAAAACCTGCAAAAGCAGTCGCTTTTTTAATGTTTTCCCATAAGGCTTCTCTTGGCTATATCAAGCAATTTCGACATTGGTATACTATAGTCTAATATCTAATTGATAATTTACCTCACACTGCGCATGGGCTAGGGTTTGAAAACAATTAGAGTTATACAAAATCACCTATAGTATAATGACAGCAAATCTGACAAGCGCACGTGAGCAAGAGGTATATCACGTTCACCGAAAGTACAACTTATACGCAGGAAATTCATTAGGTTCAGTCAATAACATCAAAACTGGAATATCTGTTGTCAAATTAACGTCAGCGGGTTATCAGTTTAGTGTAAAGGGATATAATACCGAGAGGATTACAATGCCTAGAAAAGATTTTATTTACACGTTGTTCTGCGATGACATTCCAAAGGGACAGCGTGTATATCATGTGAACGGTGCAGTTTCAGATGATAACATTGAAAACTTATCTTTACAAAACGAGTTTCAACCGCACTCAGTCTTTGATTTATACGAGGCTAACGATCACGGTATTATTAGACGCAAAAAGACTAAAAATATTCTTGGTACTATAAGCAATATGTGATATATCATAGTAGGTGTTAGAAAAACATCGACAGATCAAGTTCGTTATTATGGGCATAGGTTTGTTTATGAGGTGTTTAACGGACCTATACCCAATGGTCTGGTTATTAATCACAGCAAAAACGTAAAAACAGACAATCAATTGGAAAATTTAGAGCTAATGTCGCAACAGGAAAATGTTGAAAAAGGACTAGGTGGTAACGGTAGTAATTTTAGACGTCCAGCAAAACCTGTTGTTTCGTTAAACCTCGAAACGGACGAGGAGATGCGATTCAAATCGATTACAGCTGCGATGAAATATTATAAGATAAATCCCTCAGTCGTAAAATTTGTTGCTGATGGAGTAATAAAATCAACTTTTTCAAGGAAATACAATGCTAGTATTGTTTTTAGATATGATATTTTGTAATTCGGTTTTAGTCAAACAATGATGAGCAAATGCTATAACATCATCATGATCAAATTTTAGCGTCGTTACCGCACTTTCATTAATTTTATTTTTTTCTGTTTCTGTTAGCAATATTTTATGAGAATCACCTTGCATTACAATAACGTTAACATAATATACATTATAACCCGACAAACATTTTCTTACCGCTTCGGCTAGTTCGTTGTAATTTACTATAATAACTTTTTGGTGACATTTTAAACGTCAGTCATCTTATAATAACAAATTAGATAAATATATATTATAATCATGGACTTGATGAAACGACTCGCTCAACTATACGAAGTAAATACTATTGATAAGGTCGCCTGTGATAAGGTCACGCATAGTATTACATTTCTCAAAGATTTCGTAGACAAATATGTTGGTTATAGTGAAGATGATATTTTGAATAACAACGAATCTGATGATGATGGTGAAATAGTCGCTTTTGCTGACAGATCTAATTACAGCAGACCAAAAACTGAACGATATAATGCCAAGTATCACATTGCAAAAAAAAAGTAATGAGATTTAATTTTACCGTTGCTGAACAACAACTGTTTTGGCAGCTAATCAAACCTTTCTTAAACATCAATATTCCAGGTCGACAGAAAAATATTAAATTCGATTTCATATTTGTCAAGCGTTTTAATCTAATGACGATCTCTGACGATCGCAGACGAAATCTAATAACCAGTAAAATATAAATCTGTCAAACAAAAGTATGAGGAAATTTATAATAGCATTATATCATAATTTGTTTGGTTGGGATCCAACTGTTAAATTTATCGCTATACCCACGCCATTTGAATAAAATTTTATCTCTTTTTTTCCTAATCACTTTTTCAATAACGACAACATCCTGCTCAGATTTCTGTAGTTCTTGTTCGTAAAAACTACCTATGATAGGTTCCCCTGCCAGATCTTTTAACGCGTATGTTACAGGTATTTTCAAAAAAACTTTATCAACCACAAATACTTCTTCGCTCCAGTTCGGAGTAAATCCTTTTGCAAATACCTTTTTTATCAAAGAAATTCTAACTTTATCACCAACCTTAAATTTATGTCTGCGGTACTTGATTTCATTTGCTAATATTGGATTTTTAATAGCATTATTAGGTGACATTTTGATGGTTCGGTGTTTCGTGTTATTATATTCGCCTACAATTTGAGAAAGGTCATCGATGTATCTGTTGGTGTTTTTAGCTGTCATATGTTTGTGTATTTTCTCGTTTAGCGTGCGCTTAAATCTCTCGACAACAAAGCTTTTACCTTCGTTTCCTGTAACATAATTTTTATATTATTTTGTTTTAGAAACTGCTCAAACTTTTTGTTAAAAAACTCGGAGCCGTGATCAGTCAAAATTTTATTTGGTTTTCTTTCTGTACTCGTTATTTTTTATTTTAGCGCATCAGTCATTAAAGTCCCTGTCTTATCCGAAACAGGTACACTGAAAGCGTATTTGCTAAAAACGTCTATAACGTTAAACAAATACCATTATGGAGCACCATCAGCGCCAACGTTAAACTGAGTCAGATTGGACACACCCACCAAATCTATTGCCCAGATATCATCTACGGCGTTTGCGACAACTTTACGTTGTGGAAACTTTTTTAGGTCTATGTAGTTCGACTGCAAGATCATCGTATACGTTTTTGTTAGTCCTAATTTATATTTTGCTCCAATCATTCCCTGAACAAATGCTCTATCAAAACGTTCTCGTAGATTTGTTGGCTCCATATTACGCAATTCTACTAACATTACTTTATCACTATTTGCTTTCGAGTTTTCATGATCACTATAACAGATATCATGACGCATCGCTATTGCATCCACTTGATTGTAAGGGTCTTGTCCTGGCAATGGATTGTTGTTTTCATCTAGTTGTTGATCTAGCGGATTGTAAGGTCCTGTATACCGATGACCTGACAAAGTCCAACCGCCTTTTGGTTTTGGTAATTTTCCAATAATTTTGTGTATATCTGTACCAGGACCTATTATTTCTCTGTTGTTACAATATTGACAGTATGCGAAAATTTTATTTTGCTCAAGACACAAATTTCTTTCAGAATCACAGTTGCATATCATTATATATTTTAGTCGTCTACTAAAATAAAATCCCTGACGATATCAGGATAACCCGATCCTATCGACACTGTCGCTGGGGACGTTTTCTTTAAAAACATATTTTTTCTTTTCTCCGCAGATTGCACAAAAACTTTTTAATACCATCCTGTTTTTTGTTTTTTTTTTTCTGTTGTTTCAATAACATTTTCTCTTTTATTTCAACACTTGAGACAATATGTTGACATTATTATATTTGTAAGTTTAGATAAAATTAATTGCAATCTCATCATTAGCGTGAGAAGGTTGCTTGTCAAACTATAAAATAAATTTTAAAAAAACTGAAATTTCTGCTCACCTGTCGGATAAACATTTGAAAATAATATCCGCAAGCAGACGTTCCAACAGGTTGGAGTTGATTTGACGAATAATATACCTTTTTATATTTTTGTTCATATTCTTCTTTATTACATCGCTTGGAGGAAGTCCAAACGAGTCGAAATAATTATTATTATAAACTGCTACCCAATGCGTACCGGATCCGTCAATGAAATCTTGCAACTATATCACACATGAACTTACAGCTGAAGACATTTATATTGCTGCGTGTTGATCTTTAGAATAAACTCCCTGAAATCCAGGAACTGCTTTTGAGTTATCGATTATATCAAAATTACTCAGTGGGGTGGTCGTGTTCCTGGTAATGTTAGGCCACATCCGATTCCTAAAAGATTTGGCAGCAGACTTCTCGCTAGTCCCGACAAAAGGAGAGCGAACGGAATAATTCATCCTTGTTTTGTTTGATTGCATATGCATTTGCATTTTGGTGTTGACGATTTTGTTGTTTTCTTTTTTTTTTTTCTGGCGATTTTATTGGAGGCGATTTCTTTTTCCGTTGTGCCATTATAATATATCATTTACATAAAATTCACAATTTTTTATTCCACTTCCACGTATAATACCATTACCCTCAACAGCTTTTTTCGTTGCGCCAGAGACTGCTCCTGACATTGCTGCTAGTCTTAATGTTCCCAACACCGGCAAAACTTTAGGTATTATTGTCCTAGCTAATACTGATAATGCCAGACCAAAAAAACACCTTTGACAACAATATCGTTTGCCATCGCTGTCATTTGTGCAGCACTCAAATTTAAAATAAAAGGTTTTTTACGATCATACTTCTTTACTTGACTTTTTTTGTTACCATTAATTTTGTTAAAACACCATCAGAAATATTAGGATTGATTTTTAATGATACCTGTTCTCGCTTTGCAATAGCAGCTACTAATTCTTTAAGTTGGCCATCGGTCAAATATACTTCATTTACATTATATTTTGCCATTTTATATAACAACTGTAGATTAAAATTGAACTGTCATTTTACCTCCAATAAAATCTACCGTGATAAATCTATCACTAATCACTAATGTGTATACGTATAACGGCGCTACTGGAACCTTTTAAAGTGTCCAGGTAATTTCAATATCCGCTGTGCTGTCTACAATTCGCTCGTTATGTTTACTAACATCAAAATGAAATATAGGATAAATTGTAGGAAATTCCTCTGCTGATATCTGAGTTCCATCTTCAACATCTTGATATTTTTGCATTGCGTCAAGGAGATACATGTACGCTCGAAAAATATTTTTATTAGCGTCATCTGAAAAATTGCACTCTATAGCTCGATCTGGATATTTCTTTGAACTTAATCTAGCATATATTCATCTGACATCAGCGTGGTCAAATATTGCATTATTTTGTTGATGGTTTCCTCGTCAGGCGTGCTGTTGAAATACGACAAATATTTGTCTCGGCAGTTGTTCGCTTGATGTTGTTGTGACCCTCCACATGTAGTAGGTAGTATTTGGAACCGCTGTCTGATATATTTTATGCTGCTTAAAATAAATTCTGTTTGTATGCTTATCAAGTGTGCTATTTAGTTTTGACATTTTAGGGATCGACGGTGTTATACATGGCATCCACAAAGCAAGTATGTTTATGATAAACTGTACATCAGCCCCTCCAGATCTAAACAGGCAATCGTTTTGTTCTGCTCGATCTAAAATAAGCGTATGTTTTACTCCGTGAAATACTTTATCATGATCGCGACAAAAGCCGAAAATCATACCTAGCGGAAGCATCATTGTAATTTGACGTGATCTTGCTGCAAGTTCTCTTCGCCTAGCAAAATCTTCGTTATAACGTGGATTTCTCACGTCAAATGTGTTAAGAAGCAAATTTAACATCGCAGTACCGTTTGCATCTTCGGCTGGTGGTGTTATATTAAGATTATTAAAAGCTGTCGTAAGAGAAACTCTTGTAGCGTCTGCATTAGCAGCTGCACCTGGTACTGCTATACCTAGCGCGTCTGCATTAGCAATGAGAAAAGTTCTCACAATTACAACATTTGCGTCAGTATCAGCTCCATGTACTATAGCACCTCTCTTCAAAAATTCAGTTGATTCAGCTATACGCCGTCCACTATCTTTAAACCACATCATGTTGTTTGCAGTTAATCTTGAGTAATCATCTGAAAACGAAATAATATTTAAAATTGTACTTGCAACTTGTAGATGACCTGAAATATCTTCTATAGTTTGATTGGCTAGTTGATATCTAGCACTTTTGAAAAAACTCCAGCCGTTATTTATAAGACCTACTTCTGCTCCAACTGCAATTGCAGCAGGTGGATTGGCGACGGTCATAATCTGACCACGAACTTCTAACATAGCCTTTTGTGGCAGTAGAGATACATCTTCGTCTCTGGTATTAAATGTTCTGATACCTGCTTTTTGGGGTTTGTTAGAATTTTCATCGAGATACTCAACATACTCAAATTCTGTCACAGCGTTGTCGATGGCATACGTTTCTGTTAACGCTAAATACTTTTTAGCAGACATTTTATTTATTAGATTATATAAAATTTTACTGCGGCACTGTTACTTTAGATATTAATTTTTGTATGATCTGCTAACCAAGCCTTTGGATTATGTAAACAAATATTATAATGAAAAGAAATATAGTTGATTTCAATCATATTGCGAAAGATATTCTAGTACAGAATGTGCACGCACTAATACAATACTACAAATATTATCACATTAGTGCGTAAAAATGTTCCAAATACTACAACAAGATCCTTCGAGTAATATCATATCTACCCTTGTTAATGACCAGTTATGGTATAATTTCAAGTGGGGCATCATTAAATCCGTTTTTGTTAATCATATGCGGTGTTGGTGTTTCCCTTACAGCGGCGTGTAAAAAAAGTAGAACCAAGACTTTTAATAAAAAACATGGCTGTTTAACATCTATTATAACTTACAAGAAACTACTTGATCAGATCCGGTCTTACCTACGGGGAGGAAAATATAATATGGATGATTTAATACGTGAATTTCGCATTATTGACAATATGTTAACAGACATTCTACCAATGAGGGTTAGCAAGTATGAAAAAAATTATCAAAAGAAATATGAGTAACGTAAAATGTGATCTAAACTTAAGATATAATATCACTTACCTTCATCATTTTCGTTCTAATGCATAATTCAATTTCCGCCCTGCACATGTTAACTGAAATCGCGACGCTATACTGCGTAGTTTAATTTCCGCCCTGCACATGTTATCTAATGAAAAGCTCGCGGCAGACTGATAATAAAACCCGTCTTGCTGTATTTAGTCTAGTTCGTGAACATTCCACGCATGCGCCTGTTCTAGCAAAATCGATAACCTCTGTATGATGCGAGCTTACTGGATGATTGACCGATCACATGGCATCACCTGAACCTGTTTGTGTGTGAAATACGTTGTGTGAAATAAATGACAGGGTACGTAGGTTATCACCTGTTGTGGTATAATGACAGAGTTTGTGTTAATTTACCTGGATATCGATCACGTACATAACATTATCTCTACCTGGATTCACCAACACTGTAATAACAGAGAGGTGGGTGAGCTTAAAACCTTACTAATACTTTTGCAAAAAGGGGGTGGGGGTATAGTTTAGGATATATTTTGTATTTATTCGGAGGGGTAAAAATAGGGGGTGAGCTTGGAACCTTGTTTCCTTATACTACAGATACAGTCCACTTTATTACGACATTGGTACAATGCACCTTTTCTCTGAATATCTATCTATCTATCTATCTATCTATCTATCTATTTATTTATCTATCTATCTATCTGTCTATTTATTTATCTATCTATCTATCTATCTATCTATCTATCTATCTATCTATCTATCTATCTATCTATCTATCTATCTATCTATCTATCTATCTATCTATCTATCTATCTATCTATCTATCTATCTATCTATCTATCTATCTATCTATCTATCTATCTATCTATCTATCTATCTATCTATCTATCTATATATATATATGTGTATATCTATATATATATCTATATATCTATATATATATATATATATATATATATATATATATATATATCTTTGAATACGTACTTTTATCGTATAGGTTAGGTAATGTTAGAAAATATTTAACTCATACCTCGCGGTGATTTAAACATATGTCCTCAGATAAAATACATCTGTCGCAATGCCATTAAATGACAAGTCATATACTATTCCGACCACTCACATGACAACTTATTTCTTTATAAGTACATCGATATTCTGGATTCTGAGACAGGATAAATTGTTGTAGATAATTAATTAAAAATAACTACAAATATGAACCAAACAGAACGAAAAATACGGTCTCGCTGGATTCCACAAGGAATTGATATCAACAAAAGTTGTAGATATATAACATATAGCAATATCATATTGGCTGCATATTTTAAACACATATCAGCGAATGAAAGGCACCTATCGGCTATTATTCCATCTTGAGCATGCACAAACCACAAATAAATGATGCGACAATGTCAGTAGTATCATTATTCGAACATTATTGGCACACTCGCATAGGAACCTAGGAATTAATCTTTGGAGATCAAACATCATAATGCAGGTAAGACAATTTCAAGCCGAACTCTACGTTTTAATGCTTGTCTGCGGTTAAAATATATATTTCCTTGTCTGCGCCTCCCGTCCACCAATAAATTCTCAAGAAAATACATATTCAGTAAACCGATAATTCACACGTTTTAATATACTCATTTGGTTTGCGACCATGCAATATTTTCTCAGATAAGTAATAGTCACTTCGGATTCCATCGCTAGCAATACAGGTTTATATAAGATAAGATAGTGAAAAATAAATATACATCATACACACTTGCTATCGCCTTACTGATTGCAACTTAACACGTTAACGTATGTAATATAAATACTTGATGAATATACTATTGTCATTAGAAGAAGTATACATCTAACAATGAATGACATAGCAGAAAACATTATCATTTGCTACTTTACTCCACATCATTCATGTTAGTTTTCTTTAACATGTATGTTTAAGCCGTGATCATATCAGCTATCAATTTGTTGCAACTTTAATCAGTTCAGAAACCTATATTGTGTAGCACTTTTTCGAAACGGCTGAGGTCCTGAATACATATAGATTCGGCACATCGTGATGGGACAATGTAGCCTCTGTAACGTTAGTAAACTGGGGAAGTAGTTATTGATAATGTATAGTTGTAATTGGAAAACAACTGAAGACCAAGTGCACAGCTACAAATGTATTGGTAATACATTTAGACAGTAAACTTCGAATAATTTCCTTTCAAATCAAAATTTCTTTAAATTCCAAAATGCACGTACATTGCATTATGATTTCATGTCAGAGTCGTAGAAATTTATAAGCATAGCAGAGTGATTATATGAGTTTTATTGGTTATTTATATAGGTCAAATCACTTCTGCATATTGGTAACGTTCACTGATTTAAATCCATGTGTTAGCATGCATTTATGTGTAATTTATTGTCCTAATAGACACGGTCATGGTGGATATAAGGCCTTGACCTCTATAAGTAACTTAATTTAAGAACCTATATCTTCACTGTGTTCCTCTTCTTGTTGGTGGAAATATTATATTTAGTTAAGAAGCCTATATGGAATTCTTTTCAAAGCATAGTTTGATCAACTGTTTTTGTAATTAATCTGACACAATGAAGGCTAATGTCAATATATAGGCAGATTAAATGGAGAATTTCACATACTGTGTATACAATTTTACTTTCCTATTACAATATATTCAGTGACTAATATGTCCATATTACCAATTGTCACGTCCCATTAGTGAAAATGAAGCCACTACAAAACCTCTCTATTGTTTCATTAAAAATGGAATTCTTATGAGAGAATGGCGACTTCACGAAGAACCTGTTGGTGTCGACTGGTCAGTGATCTATCAAGCTGTAGTTACAAAATCTTACGGACAGGGAATACTTAGTCTTGCATATGAAATGTCTCTGTATGGTCATTTAGGCATTAATGATACTTACACCAGATCTTCACTCCCATCTATTGGCCAAAAATCAAAACTGATGTTTTGTAAATTCCGTTGTTATTGTCATTCTTGTCACATGTCAGAATATACCTAAGGCTCCTCTAAAACCTTTTCATGCATTTGACGAACCATTTAGTAAATTATTGATAGACTGTCTTGGTCGCTTACCTAAGACCAAGGCGGCAACCAATATTTGTTGACATTGTTTGTGCCTCAACAAGATTCCCAGTGGCATTTCATTTGAGGAATATAACAGCTAACAAAATAGTAAAAGCTTTAATAGAGTTTTCGATACTCAATTTGCCCTTGCCAAATATTTGCAATCTCATCAATGGTCAAGGTTTATGTTCAGAATTTTTAAGTAGGTATGTTTGAATTTTGCATTAAGGAATTAAATACAAGTGAAATTATGGTTTCACGGAACTTTAATGGAGAGACATTTTTAGTCTTGCAAAATTGTTCTTTTTCTCTTGATTATTCTTCTAAATTATCTTCAAAATAGGTATTAGACCATTACAAAGTTAATAGAAGAATGAATGGGATAAATTATAATACAAGTAAATTGATATAAATAAATTACAGGCGTACCGGTAAGTTGAGAGAGATAGCCAGGTACATCATGCAATTAATGTGGCTCACCTGTCACACTCACCGGGATCCAAGTGAAAGAAATTCTTCCGGGCCTTAATGATTCTGGTTCAACTAAATCTTAGGAATTCGGAAATTATACAAAAATCTGGACTAGACACTTCTGAATTTAAACAACAAACAATAATTGAACTTAAACTGTTATTACTTGAATATGAGCACTTGTTTCCAGATGTTTAACAGGAGGACAAACAAAACTTTTCGTAACGATAAAATTATAAAGCCACAAACACAAGATCCATGCAGGATGAAACCTCTCAAATAGGAATACGTGAGAAAGGAAATTCATTATTTGCTGGAAAATGATTTGTTGCATCCAAGTAAACGTGACTGGAGTTCACCATGTGTAATTATACAAGTGAAACTCACATGTCCTAAAGGTAAGGCTATCTGTAATTTTCCTGTCTTTCAGTTAAAGGCATCCAATCCGATTTTTAGAATGGGCTGGATACTATCGGAAATTTGTTCCAATTTTTATAATATTGTTGAACATCTGACAAATATATTGAGAAAGAAAAAACAAGTTTATTTAGACAGAGATATGTCAAGAGGCTTTGGACGACTTAAAGGCCGTACTTAAATGTTATAGATCCATATTTTTGGCAACCTTTTAAAACTATCTTTGATGCAAGTGGTAATGGCGTTGAAGAAGTATTGATTCAAGAAGATAGCAATGCTGCTGATCTTCCAGTACTATATGTTTATAAGAAATGTAATATGCGCCAAGGAAATTACTTAACAATCAACATGAAATGTTTGGTTTTGATATTGGCATTACATCATTGTAAAGTTTAAATAGGTTCAGATCATTATCTGGTTGATGTATTTAGTGATCCTAACCCCTTTACGTTCATTGACAAGAAGAAAAACAAAGCTCAGAGATTATAGAAGCCGAGTCTATCGTTACATGAATAAATAATTAAAATCAGGAGCATCAAAGGAAAATTCAATTTAATACCAAGTGCACTTTTGCACTTTCCTCTGTATAGCAATTATTTCACGTATACTTTGTAGAATTCATAAAAGCACTTCTTGTGTAATTATCTCTACCTCTTGTAGAATTAGCATTGGGTTAAAAGACATATTTATTGCATAAATCTTTCGTTTTCTTATGGGGAACGTGTTACATATATGTAGTTGATTTGTGTTGATTTTGTTTTTTGTATTTTTATTGTATCGCATTACATGTTACTGAATGATAGTTGTGCCTGAAAGAATTGTTTTTTTTAAATCAGTTTAGTTCTAGCAGTTCGTTTATACTCTCACAATAAAACAATACATGATCTCAACATTTTACGTTTAGCTGACATAGTTCTGACATTGTTATGAATTTTAATCAAAACTGGTAAACACAGTGACAACTATTGCTCGTAATGAAGGCCATATTTATGTGCCATCTCAGTTGAAAACAAAGTACTACTTTACTATTTGCCATTATTGAACGAAATAGTATGATTCGCTTTCATCCATGGCGTACGTGTCGGTTTTCTTTTCGTCTTACTGCGTCTTTTGATTTAAGTGACCACGTGACCACATCACGTGATCTAGAGTTGCATTATCTCTTTTTCTCTTTCTCCTCAAGTCACCTACATTTATCAGTACCTTAAACATTTGATATGTTCTACTGGATGATCACCTAACCCTGCTATCGACAACATTTAATGGCATGTGCATTTTTATTCGCACATCTAAGTTGATGCGTCCAATTAGAATGTGGATGAAAGTAATACTGTCATATTTGCAAAGGGAATAATCCTGAAACAAAACATATTCATGCTAGGAAAATTCTGCAAGAAACAAAGCGTCATTTACTCTCTCATCAAAACCTTCTAATTTTCTAATCATGCATCATTGGGTATTGCTGTTGATACAAAAAAATATTATTTTTCCTTGTTAACATTGTCAAAGGAAAATATGGCATCAACCAAGTTAATATGCTACCTTTTATTAATGCGAAATACTAGAATCAGCCATTGATATATGACCTAGACATCTGTCAAAGAAACATTCCAGAAGAATTGTAGGTCTGGAAGAGACAAAACAAAAGCAATCATGCTTATGTATGTATGTATGTATGTATGTATGTATGTATGTATGTATGTATGTATGTATGTATGTATGTATGTATGTATGTATGTATGTATGTATGTATGTATGTATGTATGTATGTATGTATGTATGTATGTATGTATGTATGTATGTATGTATGTATGATGTATGTATGTATGTATGTATGTATGTATGTATGTATGTATGTATGTATGTATGTATGTATGTATGTATGTATGTATGTATGTATGTATGTATGTATGTATGTACGTATGTATGTATGTATGTATGTATGTATGTATGTATGTATGTATGTATGTATGTATGTATGTATGTATGTATGTATGTATGTATGTATGTACGTACGTACGTACGTACGTACGTATGAATGTATGTATGTATGTATGTATGTATGCATGTATGTATGTATGTATGTATGTATATATGTATGTATGTATGTATGTATGTATGTATGTATGTATGTATGTATGTATGTATGTATGTATGTATGTATGTATGTATGTATGTATGTATGTATGTATGTATGTATGTATGTATGTATGTATGTATGTATGTATGTATGTATGTATGTATGTATGTATGTACTTACGTACGTACGTACGTATGTACGTATGTATGTATGTATGTATGTATGTATGTATGTATGTATGTACGTACGTACGTACGTATGTATGTATGTATGTATGTATGTATGTATGTATGTATGTATGTATGTATGTATGTATGTATGTATGTATGTATGTATGTATGTATGTATGTATGTATGTATGTATGTATGTATGTATGTATGTATGTATGTATGAATGTATGTATGTATGTATGTATGTACGTACGTACGTACGTACGTACGTATGTACGTATGTATGTATGTATGTATGTATGTATGTATGTATGTATGTATGTATGTATGTATGTATGTATGTATGTATGTATGTATGTATGTATGTATGTATGTATGTATGTATGTATGTATGTATGTATGTATGTATGTATGTATGTATGTATGTATGTATGTATGTATGTATGTATGTATGTATGCATGTATGTATGTATGTATGTATGGATGCATGCATGCATGCATGAATGTATGTATGTATGTATGTATGTATGTATGTATGTATGTACGTACGTACGTATGTATGTATGTATGTATGTATGTATGTATATATGTATGTAAGTATGTATAAAAAATATATTTCTAAAGCACAACTTAATGCAAAATGATAAGAATGAAGTCGAAATTCGCACATGTTTCCCAATGCGCATCTTATGAACTTTACTCTATATATTAAAGTTCATAAGATGCGCATTGGGAAACATGTGCGAATTTCGACTTCATCCTTATCATTTTGCATTAATTTGTGCTTTAGAAATATATTATTTATTTACATTTTACCTTGGTAATACCTTTTGCGAAAATACTAGTGATATTCCAATGCTTTTAGTAAAAATAAATATATCTTATTGAAAGTTATGTCGGACAAATAATATGTAACAATAATATTAATTACACCTGTTATAAAATATCTAAACAGTACGACCGTATTAATTTAACATTACTATTTTGTTTAAAATGCAGTATCATCATGGACTTTGCTACGTTGCCGTTCCTGGTCATCACTATTGTGATCGTGATCATATCAGGTAAGATGTAAAACTAGTAAACATAACAACTCCAGTTTTATCCAAATGCATTATTGTATCTTTTAGTCTAATTTTAACTTGTATTTTAAGCAACTGGATGCCAATATGTATGAAAAGTGGCCCAATATATGTTAAACTTTTTAAAACTTCCTTCAGTGCAACTTGCATATCTTGTTTTTTTTTCCTCCATCTCCGACCAAAGCAATAGAGCATTATCATATATCTCTGTCTCTTTCTATGAATGTATGTAACTTTCTCATATAGACATTTTAATCTGTCTTCCTTTCTCGTGAATTTTCATTTTGCTTTACATTTCTTCTCTTCTCTCTGAAATTGTCTCTCTCTTCTCTTCCAAGAAAAAGATTTCTTTGCTTCAATTCGTTCATGCTTGTTTTTTTACGTTTCGTTCCATTAGATGCGAGTTAGAGACAGATTGAGGATTAGTAATCAAACCCATATCACGTTTATGCAAAATGTTCCTTTATACCAAATATTCGCCCATATTTATTTTTTGTACTTTTCCTCTGATAGTTTGGAACCTGGAGAAATTCATTCTTTGCAAGAACTCTAATCTGTTTCGAATACGATTTAAGATATAATGTTACCACTTTAAACAACAAGATTCTTGTTTTGTTAACTTAGAAGAGCTAGCGCAAAGAAAATTCCAAACGAAAATGAATTTAAATTTCATACTTTTCAAAATAATTTCGTTTCTTCTGAGTTTCGTAACCTTGACGAAACTACCAATTATTTTCCACTATAAGGTCAGAAATCGGAACCAGAATGTAGGAAGGAAAATGTTTTGTTGAACGTCACAAGCAACTCAATTTCAAAATTTAATGTAAACTGTGAGAGGAATTTACATTATTATGAATGGAACATATCTAATCCTGATAGAGTTATACAAAAGGCCAATATAATCAAATGTTCCTTTTATATTAAACAACCGAAAATACATCGGTTTTCCAAGAAAAGAGACTTTGAGAAGATGGCATTGGACAGGAAAGATTTGAACAACTCACATCAATTCTAAAACACTAACATAGTTCAAACAATATGGGCTTTATATTTCAAATAAACAGCCCAACCCAATATATTGTGTTGCTCGAAGAATATTGAAGTACAACAAACACCACTTATGCAAACTTACAACAGGAGTGCAACACATGATAACTCCAAAACATAAATTATGATTGTTCAGTTCTCTCCTTATATGCACGTTCCATTTTGACCATATTTCACAACGCGTCATATGAAACAATTGATCTCGAGATTTCCTATCCATGTAATATAGCCCAACGAATGGGAATTTAGAGTATTATTCGCAATTTTCAACCAATCTGTAAAGATCTGTTAATACATCCTTTGTAATTTTGCGCTTTAAATTACGTGATCCAAATCACGTAGGCAGAATTGCTATAAATATATTCTGTACAATTTGCAGCAGTTACTAAAATTTTGTTAACCTACATAGACATACAAATATTTATATATGGTTAACAAAATCAATAACAATTTCAAGAAGACTAACAGTTCCTATCAAATTGAACAGTACTACGAAGCACAAAGGTTTATAAATATTGCTTGTTAATATTGCATTGTGCTTGTTTTAGGTACAGCTATATACATTTACACAAAGATCAGAATAACAACAAAGATTGATTTTTTAACATTGGGATAATATCCGTTCGCAACTGAGTTGTCATTATTATAATAACGTTATACTTGAATCATTCTGCATTTGCATACAATTATTTTTCACCGTGTTTAAGATTCATTGTTAATATTCGTTTAAAACGAACGTTGTGACTAAAACATTGTCTTTGCATCTATGTGCTTGGATAAAACAAAATACCACACTTCACAACAGCAGCAAGAAATCTGGAAAGCATGTTATATTCTAATATTATAAACTGCTACCTAATGTAAGTATAATGAAGTGGAATGAATGCATGTAAAACTCATGACACTGGTTAAACTGCATAACATTATATTTTCATTGCAAACATTTCATCTTTCAGAAGATTTTATGGGATTGCATTTTCCTTGAAATAAAAGCATAACGATGAATCTTGTTAATATGTTATCGTCTAGATTTGTTTATAGTATTAAATGTTTAGAGTTACTTTTTAGAATTACATTACCATTGCATATGCCTTACTCATATAATATGATATTATCACATGACTTAACCCGTCTTTTCACACGCCTCATTGAGCTCTCTCTCTCTCTCTACCTCTCTCTCTGTCTCTCTCTCATCTCTCTCTCTATCTCTCTCTCTCTATCTCTCTCTCTCTCTCTCTCTCTCTCTCTCTCTCTCTCTCTCTCTCTCTCTCTCTCTCTCTCTCTCTCTCTCGCAAACGAGTGGGTTTTTCTACCAAATCAATCAAACACGTGTTGTTAGACAATGACGTCTCGGAAACATTAGATCTAAATTTTTGGGACGGGATCTTGAATTTATTTGCCTAAAACTGCTTATCGTGCTTATATTATTAGTTTCATCTATTCCTTACTGATCTATTATATTACAGTTAGGTTCCTCCATTTACGCTATCCGCCAGTTTTTTTTTTCCACTGCATAATTTGCTTTTGTACTATTTCATTCTCAGAAGTCACTATGTCTCGTTTCATTCAAACATGTCTCTAAAATTTTGTGACAGGATGTATTATTAGCAGGGAAAACACAATATTGAGTGGTTTATGCGAGTTTTACAAGAATACACGTGACTTTAGTATACAGTCATTTGATAGCAGTACATATTATTAATGTGAAATAAATATACAAATAATATGGAAATAAATTTCAGAAGACATTCTTGCTTCTGAATTATTGCATCACTTTTAACAAACTTTCTGCGAGAAAAAGACCAGTTTGATTTCTTTATACTTTAGGTGATATAGTTTCGCCAACTTCGTACTATAGATACAAAAGGGCGAAGGGCGATTTTGGATCCCGTAAGCTAGTTTCGCCATTTCATCGTTTTCTTTGTTACGTGACAAAGGCTCGTACTCAGTAACAAAGAAAAGAGTGAAAGCCAAGTAGGTTTGTAAATTTTAACAAAACAATTTATTTCCCTAGACAACAATGTACAAATTAGTAAATAGTATTTACAGTTGGTAAATAGTATCAAAATCGGATTCTAAGAAAAACAGCACAAGTCGTATCACTAAATAAGCCTATAAGAATCTGGGTTCGACTACCAGCGACGTATGAATATGGAGGGAGATGACGTCATCTGTAGTCTAATGTATGACTAACAATAATTCCTCACTTGAATCACAGTCTTTGTTTCAGAATAATTCCAGAATAAATTTCCATGAATATATTTTAGCATTTTTTATAAGTAAGTCAAATTTTCCAGTGTCCAGGAGAATAAATTATTAAATCCAAAGATCAGACAAAGAATAAAATATTCAGGCAACAAATTAAAAAAATTACATAAGTTTTGTACCTTCAAGCTATTGAATGAAAAAATATTATAATGCTTATTTAATTCTCCAAAACACAATTTCGATAATGGTCTTGTGTTCTCTTACTACACTAGTTTTGTCACGTGGTCCATTATAGACCGACATAAAAACCAAACAAGAAAAAAGTTGTTTACAAACAGTGATCATGT